>JAUMHI010000057.1:14279536-14291165 GCA_032359435.1 Enteromius unitaeniatus | reverse complement strand
TTGACAAGACTTACCAAGGCTTGGTGTGCTGGGGAAATACCATAGATGGACAGGACAGAGATACTGTAAAGAAAAGTAGAGTAGTTATTATTGCGTCAGTTATAGCATCAGCCACATTGTTTTTTGCAGAAATTATTGAGTTTTGATATAATTCCACATCACAGAGATTCAGTAGCTGGGAATCTTTGGTGAATCAAATCATATTTTACCTGAGATTGAATTAGAGTTTGCAGGATGTTTTGTATACAATGAAAAGACTCTCCCAGAAGCATCTTAAGTTGTACTTGTGGGCTGAATGGAAACAAATAAAGGCTAGGCTATACAGCACAATCCAATTCATGACAAATTACTTTTATGAGCTGGTTCTTTTTAGTGAATTAAAAGCACACACCAGAACCAGTGTAGTCTGATTCCCGAACAAATGACTTTTAGACAGTTCTATGAATCTAAATCATCAATTTACAGCATGGCAAGTGTAGCTCAATGAAATCAAAGTAATACAGCACCATTGCAGTCAGATTCCCTTTTATTAATTTATTATTTTAATTAATCATAAAACAGAGTGCAACCAGTTTAGCCTTATTTTTGTGAACTAGTTTCTTGTTGAAGAAACCAGCATAGGTTAAGTTTGTTTTGAAGCATGACTGCTAGTTTAAGATGGTCAAGTGCTGGTCATGTGCTGGTCCTAAGATGGTCCTGACTAGAAGCTGCTTAGGACCAGGTTAAAACCAGCAGATGACCATCACTTGACCAGCTTAATCCAGCTCATGACCAGCTAAGGACCTGCTCAAACCAGCAGCAATGCTTTAAACATTCCTAACCAGCATATACAGGTTTAGATTCTATTTAGTGAATCAAAAATATAAAGCAGTCCAAATAAATGACTCTTTTTAAGCCGAATATTTTTAATAAATAATATTAATATTTTCAGTTTCTTAGTTAAGTTTCATAGTTTCCTGTTTTGCCAGATTTTTCAAATGAATTATTCTGTTTCACAAACTGTTGTCTTCTTTCTTACTAAGCCCTAATAACTGATAACTAATCGATATTGCTGTGGAATTAAAGGGATATTTCAGCCAAAAATGAAAACAAAAATAACGACTTCATTCCACAATTTCTTTATGTATACACTATAGGCTGACACAGTATTTTTGGCTTCTTCGTGCACAAAAAGTAGGCTATTCTTGTAGTTTTGAAGCATTACGATTGAAACATAGATGTCTCATGAACTATTTCAACGATCTCCTTGACTGTGTAAAAATTCTTGCTGTCTACAGAGAGTCAGAGAGGTCATGCATCAAAAATATCTTAATTTGTGTTCCAGAGAAAAATAAAGGTCTTACGGGTTTGGAACCACATGAGGTAAATAATTAATGGCAGAATTAAAATTTTTGGCAGAACCATCCCTTTAACAGTCGATCTTAGTCAGAAATACCTCAGGTTACGTATGTAACCCTAGTTCCTCGAAGGAACGAGACGCAGTGTCCAGAAGACGCTATGGGGAATAAACCGCTCTGAGTGAGAGGAGTTTGTCTTGGGCCCACAGAAGGATGAGGTGCGCTAGTTTGTACAGCAGCTGTGATCTCAGCCCGCCCCCGGCGGTTGATATATGAGACTATATACTGTAGGTGGTCGGTGCAAACCAACACATGCTGGTCTATCAGGTCTATTAGGAAGTCTTTCAGTGCCCAAAACACGGCCAGCATATCTAGGCAGTTGATGTGCCACATGAGATGATGACCACTCCACAGACCGCAGGCCGAACGGCCACTCATGACCGCTACCTATCCAGTGAGGGATGCATCCGTCGCTAGTGTGACACGGTGGCACAGAGCTCCCAACACCGGGCCCTGACGTAGGAACTCGGGCTCCCTCCACATGTCTAAGGCACGTACAGCTCGGCGTGACACTTTGACCATGCAAAGGGGATTTCCTCTCAAGGAAAAGCCCCTGTTCAGAAGCCACCACTGTAGGGGTCTCATGTGCAGCAGGCCAAGAGGTATGATGTTGGACGCAGCTGCCATGAGACCCAGCAGGTTGAGTCATGAGTCGGCCCTCTCTCACTCTTGAGACTGCAATCGACACAATACGCGAAGGTGTCATACGAGCCTGTATCGCGGTCGAATCTCATACCACACCAACTTCGTGATGAAGGACCATCTCGATGGCCTCCTTTCTCAAAAATGTCTGTACTTCTTGCTCCATCACCAGAGCCTGCTCTGCGAGGACCAGTGTGGGTAAAACCCCCGTAACGAGAGGCGGGGGGTCGACCGAACTGGATTCTGTAACCATATTCTACAGTCCGCAGGACCCAATGAGGTACATTCGGCAGTAGTTTCCACACTGCCAGAAACAAGCTACTCATACTGGGGCGACGAGGAAGCTACCACCTCCTCTAAGCTGTGCATCTCCTCATCTGCAGATGAAGAGAGCAACAGCCCCTCACTGCCCTGAGCGTGGGAAGTAGCCGCAGCGCGGGCTTCCTCACTTTCACCGGCAGCCCTGGACCTCAGTGAAGAGAGCGGAGAGAGGGACTCATCTGTCTCCGACTCCTCTGTTCTCCTCTGTCCCCCACAAACGCTTTCTCTGCTCTGCTTCGGCACGAGCGGGTCCAGCACCGCGAGGAACCGCAGCGAAGGCTCCCTTCTCAAAGAGAGCCTTCCGGGATCGAAGCATGCACACTGGGAGGTGATCACAGTGTGGGCAGTCAGCTCGCTCGAGAGCTGCTGTCGTGTGTTCGGCTCCCAAACAAGCCACACATAAATCGTGTGAATCCCCTGGAGAAATAAATCTTTCGCACGGGAAAGCACATACTATAATGTGACTCGCTGTCGCCCTTTCCACCCTTTTTATCTGCTTTAGACATTTTTTTTTTCTTTGAGATGCTGTAGCTTGCACAAACACACTCAGAATACGCTTTACTGAATGACAAAGAGCTGAAGGCCGTTATCACGCCACGTGCTATAAGCTTCCTGGCCGGTGATGTCACCCGCCAATGACGTCTGTCCATTTCATTGGTTTGATTTCACACACTATTCAGAGCCGTCATGCTGAAGGTGTTCCCCATAGCGGCTCAAGTTACTGAAGAGGAACGCCATGTTAAATTTAACACAAATGAAAACGGTGATGCGTCAGTAGTAGGCTAGGCTATCTACACTATATCATCCCATTTTTTACAACTGTTTTAATACTTTTTGTACTTTAAGTTTTTTGCTTCAAAAGTAAGTTTCCTCAGTTGAACAGTCAATATGTTATTAAACAAACATACAATCCACTGAACACACTGTACTTTAATCCCTCACAGCCTCATTTTCATTCCTGTCAAAAATAAGGTCCTACTCGACCAACCATTTAAAAATGACGAGTGAAGTGTCACAGAGATCATTTAGAAGTACACTGTGGTTAAAAAAATGACAGATTATATAGATTTCTAGTTTACAGAAATACATTCACACTCTCTTCACAGAGAGCAAGAGAGATTTAATGAGTTATGAGGAAAGTATGCCATTAGGAGTAAGCGCAAGGGGTGCTATGTCATCAGCGCACACACCCTGCGGGCCACTGCCCCCCTGAGAGCTGCTAATGATGGAGAAAAACACAGGCAGACAGACCTGGTCACATTTGCAAAGACTACACATGCAAATATGCATACACACGCACATGCTGAGGCTCTGATTGAGTTTTCAGCTCTCTGTAGACATCATTACTAACCCATCATAGATTTAGATTCTCATGATTGCACTTTGTGTTTTTGCGTGTGGCGGGTGAGAGAGAGATAATGCTTATCTATTCGCATTATTAAAGCACAGAGTAATCCAGTGTAAAAACTCTATGACACTTACGTGTTTTTCCGCGAGAATTTGCACAGCCAAAGGCCTTTTCTCTTCTCATTCACACAGCAGTGTCTCATTTTCTGAGTTTGTTTCTGACTTTTTTAAATTCTAAGTTTGGACGTTTTCCTCTTGGGGTCTCTCTTACGTTGGTTGCCCCCCTAAAAAAGACTCTATATCTTCACACCTGCATCCAATTACTCAGATACTGGCAGTTTTGGCTCTCAAGAGAGAGATCCAACTCAAATTTGAATCAGTTCTGAATCCCCAAAAGAGATGTGGAACTGCTCCGGGATGCGTGAACATGAGCAGATCTGGAGAATGCTTTTGAGTTTGAGGTGCAACTGAATTAACCTCCCCATGTTTCAGGGAAGAAAGAAACAGCGTTATTCAAAATAAGAGTGTATATGTGTTTGCATGCATGTGTGGCGGAAAAAAATCTTTATTGAATGCTAGTGAGTGCTTGAAGGCATGAAATAATGGATTTGACAAAGTTTGCCATGTTTATAGGTTTATAGAAAGTTCACCAAAAAAAGGGTGATAATTATTCTAAAAAATCAAAAGACATTTTAAGGTGTAAAGTGTAAAATGTTACATATTTCATATTATTTCACACTGCTATTTTTTTTAAGTTGTAAATTAAACTTTATGGGAATAAAGTACTTCACCTTTTCTATTTTTGCACTAGGGTCATAGTTTTTCCACAGCAATCACAAATCACGTTTTCTTTAAATAAATATACATATCTTCACTTTGTGGAGATCTTTTTTTTATGGCAACTTAATCAAAGTTAAGCAAGCAAAACAAGGAACTGGTTTAGTGAGCGAGAATCAAGGAAAACAGTAAATTGGATGAATGAACATGCTAATGTCTTTGTTTACTCAAAATAATCATTGTTATCATCGCTCAAGTATGAAATCAAAACACACACATATTACAGGCATTACACTGTGCGATTTAAAATCAAAATGTGGACAATTACAGCAAAACAAACTGCATAATGAAAACACATTGTTTACACACCAGTTAATCTAAAGCTCTTGGAGAACTGCTTCAACCGCTGGCGGCTAATGGACCCGGGGCCATATTACGTCATTAAACGAATATTGACTTTGCTCTTGTGTAATTATATGAAGCTCCAGCAGTGTGAAGAATTGCAGATTCTTTTCGCAGTCTTGTGACTACTGCAGTTTTTATGATGTGCTAAACAATTTGATAATGAGAGGGTTATGTTTCTCTTTTCTGTTTCTTTTCCTCTTTCCATTTCTCTTCTACCGTATTTCTAAGATAACATAAATCACACACATCCATACGCACTAATAAACATACAGAAATAACACACACTCACTCACACCAACATATACCCTCTTCTCTCCTTCCGGAAAGTCAAAGTGTGGTGTCATTAAGCAGAGAGATTAAACTCTTTTGCTATTAATGTCACCACAGGAAATATCAAACAAGCAGAAAGAACAACCCGACACCACCCGCAGCCCCCGGAAATGTGCCTACCTTCTCGTGCAACCCTCCCCCAAAAATGAATTAGCCACTTTAGGATGCAATATTGGCGCTTGTAGATTGAATTAAATGTGACAATCTCTTAAGACTTCTTTTAAAGTCTTTAATTAGATGTAATAAATGGAGATGCTGCGGAGTGTCGTATTGAAGTGCATTGAAGGCTTGCTAATCACTTTAAAAGCTCGGAGGCAGATGTCAAGATTGGTGTGACGCGTGGCATGAAAATGTGAATCGTTTAAAAGGATTTTTTTGTCTCTTTGTGTATTTGTATGAGTGGTATAGGTACTGACGTTTTTTGAAATAGAGAGATTATACGTGGGTGGGTGATATGGACCCCCATGAAAGAATAGGAAGGCTGATGCCGCATACATACTGGTTATTTTTCATCTGTAGACCCTTGACAGAATGTTAAACGGTCACCCTAAAAACAAAGGCATATATGAAAAATGTGAAAACTTATATTTTATACTTTGCATTTAAATACATACATTTAAAAAACATATTTAAACACTTACACACATTTCAAGCATCTCGACTTTCTTTACACATGGCCTTATTCCTCACTTGGGACAAAGAGGACTAAATAACTTTCTTTACATGCAAAACTAAGAAATGAATGCTTATAAAATCTTCTTTGATTCTCTTTTATAAAACCATAACTAAACAAGTTTATGGAAAATAACCTATGCTATGCTTGATGAAAGCTGTGCTTCATTCGTAATTCACATATATTCAAACTATATATATTATATTTATATATAACGTAGGGCCTATATAAAAGGTAGTGGAAATAAAAGTGCAAAGTTAAGAAATAGCTAATAAATAAAGTATATATCTTAGCTAAATTAGCTTCATAGCCAATACAGCATTCCAGAAATTATATTGAGTGGCATTATAATATTATACTATATTTTTTGGTTTATTTTGTAGATATATTTAAAAGAGATATGTGCAGTCAGGGATGAAGGACCAGGAGAAAAGAAACAGTAAAACAACCATTGAGTGAACCGCATCTGCTTTCTTCCTATGTCCTATTTTCTGTAAATGTCAGAGATAATGATGTGTTTTAAATGTAACTGCACATACCCAAGATGAGGGCAGTAAGAGCAGAGGTCATATATGTGTCAAAAGAAAAAACGCTGAACATGACACGTTCATAATATAGAACGGCAGTCCTCAGATCTGGTGGCAGGTCTCCCTGTCAGTCTCACAATCTGTATTCAACCTCAAACCAGGCTGCACAGGGAGATAACACACACACACACACACACAGTGGGCACAGGACCTGTCAGCTGGCAGAAAGACACACAAACCCATAATTGTTTGAGAGCTTTTTTAACTGAACTCTTAATGCCCAAACGATAGATTATTACCAGCCAAACAGAGTCTCTCTCTCCTTCTTTCACGTTCACTTTGGCTCTGAAATGGCTCTGAAAGATTTCCACACAGTGCAGGTCAACACTGAATTGCACCTTATTGATAAGCTGCCAAACTCAAACCAGCTATCACTTTTCATATTTAGCATTGCATATGTTTGGTGAAGTAATTGCAAAGATGTATTGATTATCCATATAAAAACATCTTCATTCTCCAGAAAAGAGGTCTTCTTTTTATCTTATCTTATTTTGGACGTGTTTCCATGTCTTTGGCTTTTACACGCTGTAAACATCAGTGTTGTATAAAGAGGTCTGTATGTGTTTAAGTTGGTGGGACAAAGTTGCATTATGCATTGGCTCTGAAACATAGATTTTATTCAAACAAACAATTAAAAATAGTGATATCTGCTAAAGTACAATTAAAAGCAGATTCGCACGCATCCGCAAAAGATTCTTTCCGATGACACGTCAATAGCCTCGAAAAACACAGTCAATGAGAGCTATCATCGTTGTTAAACGACAAATATAATCGCTTTTATTTTCTTATATACATTTTAGATAGGATGAAGAATACGTGAAAGACGGAAAACAGAAATATGAAGGAGTAAAAAAAAAAAAACAACAAGTCAAAAGGAAACGTTGCGCTGTGAGAAATTAGCACGACGTGAAAGTTTTCCAGAAGAAGTTCTTGCATCCGGCTTTGCGCTCGCGAGGTGCCAGCATGGGACCGGCGGCCCGCTCGAGCTCCAGACGCACTTCATCTTTCTCCACAGCGCGAGACAGATCCTCGGGCTCCAGCGCCTCGTTTTCTGCTTGCACGAGGTCTGAGAGCAAGTCTGCAAGTGTGTATCTGGCGAGTTCCTTGAGAAATGCAGAGAGAAAGAAAACGTTAGTATGTTTGCGCACTTGTTGCCAAAGGTGCGCTCGATAATGAGACTCAGAAATAAAGTACAGCGCTGACACTGTAAAAAATAAATGTCTAAAGTGTATGCACTGATTTCTATTTGAATCGTTGTTTTAAATTGAGAAACTTTTATTGTGCTCCATGGAAATATTTTCACTTCAGTCAGACTTCGAATCGTTCGGCTAAAATACATAGTCTTACACGTTTATGTTATATATTTTACATATATTTTCTCTTTTTTTTGCCATGGGACATTGCCATTTTTGCTTTTTCTGATCCAATGGTAACCAATTTGTTTGCGTGAGATTATTTTAATCATAATCAACATTATGCAAGTTCAAAAGATCTTTCTTTATATTCTCTGAATTGTAGAACTTAGTCGCAAGACGTAGCTTTCGTCGATTTCAGCACCATGGACAGGGATTTTAGTTTGTTTGCTACCCTTTTAGAACTCAATCTAAAGTAATACATTGCACATGTAATACTACCAAAACTAGTCGTTTATGAATGCATTCGTTTACCTGTTTTCCAGCCGGGTTGAGGAGAGATCTCTGCAGAAGTTGGCGGAGTTTGGCGTCTGTGGGTGCTGCTGAGACGCTGCTGACGGCGAGCGCGAGGGACAGGAGCGCCAGTGCGCACTGCATACGCGTAGAGAGCATCTTTGAAAGTATTAATTTGGTGGAAAATAAAAGAAGAGAGATGCGTCGGGTAGCGCTGCGCTAGTTGTAAGTTGCCTCTTCTATCTCTTTGCTCCTTCTGTTGCAGCTCATTCCTCCAAAGTTGCCTTTTTAAACGATCCCCCTGACGTCAGGAGGCGAGGGGGGTTTCCTCCGCGTGCGCTCGAGTGATGCTGAGTGACAAAGATGACACCGATTAGGGGCGTGAATCCTACTGGAGGTGAAAGGGACTATAGATCGATTTAACCTGCAATCGTCACTCCAACCCTGCACCACACATCCTGAATCTTGTCTCTGTGTGTGCCTACATTGATCAAATCTATACTTGCGACAAGCATGATGAAATCTGAAATCACAAAACCCAATTTAAAAAAAAACTAAAAAGAGTTTTGAACATCAAAGGGTTTAGCACACTCTTAAAACACTGCATCTAGTCTTTACTAATGCGTTTGTGACTCATAGTGTGAATGAAAGAGAGAGAGAGAGGATAATTTCACAATATAGGCATATTCTCCGGGTTATGAAAAAGGCCTTCAGGAAATTGAACTAAGTACACAGTTGTAGTTCCGGTCTGGGAATCAAATAGTAGGTCTGTGGAGATGATTCAGTGACTATTTATGCACGTTACATAATTGCGTCAGAAGGTGGCGACAAGTGACTTTAGTGAATCTTAAAGAGTGAGTCACTGAATCACTTTTCAACAAATTCGCAAATGTTGATTCACTTATGAAGGAAAACACTCATTCTACCGATTCAAACTCAAACTCCTGATTTATTCAGAATTAAAAATGCGATATTATATTATTATACATAATTTAAAGTTTTTTTTTATTGAATCATTTATGCAACTGGTTTTAATTTATTTAAAACAGGCTACTTAACTGTAAATATGGTCTCTAAAATGTAAGTTGCACATAGGCTATTAGATTCTCTTCATTTACTCTTCACTTGTTAGCTACATTCTTGTTACATTGCTTCTTCAAAAGATGTTTAGCTTATATAATCATAAAAGATTCGCAGGAAACATAAATAAGAAATAAGAACTAAAAAATTGCTTAGAACTTAAAAATTGCATAATTAAAAACTTAAAATTGCATAGAAATCATATTCTTAGGGCAAATTCCAGTGCTGGTTTCAAGTGGGTTCTCTGGTAATTCGCCCAGGGCAAAGAGATTAATTGATGGGGGTTTGGTTTACACCGCCTCATGCGTGTGCGCATTGACGTCAAGGTTTCCGAGAAGAGCCTCGTGCCCTACTGCTTTCCCCGGGCCGGGCTGTCAGTGGATCTGTTTGCCTCTCCCCTCAGTGGGGGTTCTCGGACGCCTCCGTTCTAATAATCAAGACACAGGCGCAGATTAAGTGATGTTAATGGCCAGTCATGATCCACGCCGTGCGCGCCTTCTGCTCCGTGATGTGTTAAAGGAGAACTCTGGCTAATTCCATTGAACCCGTGGGGACGGTGTGACGGTCGCACCCGCTCACCCGCACCCGGTGACTGGAGACGCATGCGAAGCAGAATTATTTACGCAGTTACTATTTTTCGCACAGCAGCGCGGTGCGCACGCTGTTAAGTGCAAATGAATTTCAGACTAACCCTTACCGACAGTATTTTTCACAGCCTGTATTTTTCAATGCTAATTGCAGTCATGTGTGCTTCGAGCGCACGCAGTAGCCTTTGGCGTTTGAGACTACAAACATATTTAGACACATGGCTGATGGCACTGATTTCTATTAGTGCTATAGAGTTTGGCAGAGGCCACCGAATTGCATAGGCCTTCTAAACTTTCACGAATAAGTTTTGAGATTTATATTCACAACACCTTTGTCAGTAGCCTACATGCAGAAATTCACAGTCACACACAGTTAAACACAAATGCCATTAAAAGGTTTTTGTTTTTGTTTAGTTTTTTTTACATCAAACCAAGTGACTTTTATGTAAAATAAATAATGATTTCACAAAAAAATTCTAAAACTATAGATATGGGCCAAAAGTGAGAATAAAACAACATAAAAAATACTGCAAAACAACAAAAAAGTGAGGTCACTTCTGAGAAAAGCTTCATTTATTTGCAGATGCCACTTGGTTTTATATTTTAATAATTTGATAAAAAGTCATACATTAATAGGCTATGCATTATAAGCACTGAAATAAGTTTAAGTACTTCAACATTTGCAAATACAAGCACTTTCCTTTGGTTTATTAAACCTGCAGTGTTTTAATTAAGGTTTCGGTTTATTGAAGGCAGTTTACAGTCTCATTTTCTCTTTCCTCAGTAAAACGGATGTTGGCCTTTTCTCATTATAATGAATGTGCTGATTGAAGTTAAAATTGAGCGGCTGAAATCCTACACTGCAGCAAGAAAAGGCATTTCTGATTAACCACACAAACCAAAGAATTTTCAATTTTTAGTTTAATAAAACTAATCGCTAATCAGAATTGTGCTTCAAACAGCAGTCAACTGGTTCCCCAGTCACTTTTCTGTCTGATTGTGAGTCTGCCTTTAGGTTTGGGAATGTTAATTAAAGGTTCTTGATAAGGGTGATTGCTCATACTTGCAACATTTGCCACGGTTAATGTGTGTTTTTAACCCCTAACATCAATTAAATTATGCAGTGTATTTTGTCCATGAGAACACAAATTAAAAGTATTACTTTCTATATGCAATAAACCTTGCGACTTTCACCTGGTGTTGCAACCTGCAGTTAGGTCTTTCAAGTCTTTCAAGGAAAATGTATTCACCCTCAGGCAATCCAAGATATAGATTATAGATATAGTTTGTCTTTTCATAATAACAAATTTGGGGAAACGTAGCATAACATCGCTTTCTCACCAATAAATCTTCTGAATTAAATGGGTGCCGTCAGAATAAGAGTCTAAACAACAGATAAAAACATCACAATAATCTAACTAATCCACACCACTCAACTCCATCAATTAACATCATGTGAAGCAAAAAGCTGCTTGTTTATTAAGAGACAAATCCATCTTTAAGACATTTTTAACTTCAAACCATTGTTTTCAGCATATAAATCCTCTATCCATAGCATTGTTTTCTCTGAATCTAGAGAGAAAATGGACAAACCAAGTACTGTTCACAAGCAAAAAAACAGTTCTTAACAAGTATGTCTGGATTTTGATGTGAGAGGACAACAGGAGATGGACCTTTTGACTGGAGGACACGTTGTTATGGATTATGGACTCATAGTTTGGCTAGAAGCAATGGTTAGAAGTTAATAAGCCTTAAAGGTTGGATTTGTTTCGAACATGCAGCTTTTGTTTTATAAGACATTCATTGATGAAGTCATGTGGATTACTTGTGGATTATT
>JAUMHI010000057.1:14261026-14278821 GCA_032359435.1 Enteromius unitaeniatus | reverse complement strand
TAAGGCTCCAAAGAAAAAATCTGCGAAGTCGTGAATCCGCGATAAACGAACCGCGAAGTAGCGAGGGATCACTGTAACTGGAAAGCTATTCACACATTCCCAATCATCTCAATTGCAGTTGCTTGGCTAGCACATCTAGCACATCTTTGCTAATGGGTGTTCCAGAAATAAACAAATAAAAAAACTCCTGTAAATGCCACAGAAAAGTAACATGTTGAAGACAACGTAGCAATTGCATAGCAACCCAAACATAATGGTGTTCAATTAAATTGCTTGTAGTTTTAATAGGAATTTATGGAGTGAGGCTTTCCAAAGAAACTGGAATTTTTGAAACATAGAGATGTTTGACTGATGAGGTGCTACAAAGGCTCATCTGTTTTACTGGAAAGGTCATTAACCTCTGTCAAACACACACACAAATACAAAATGGGGTCAGGTGCTTAGTGTCACTCCAGGTGGCCATAGCAATCTGGACACATCTGTCCATCACCTCCATGAGGCAGACCTGGCTTGTCCACGAACACCTTTCCATTCATTTGTCCAACAGTGATTATTTAAATCCTGTTTTAAAAACAAGGTTATGCCACCTATACACCGTACCACAAACCCACTGTGCAACACACACATTCACACATGTTGGAGGTGATGATGAAGTCTTTCATGGCCATCTGGCTTAGGATGATGTGTGTGTGTGTGTGTGTGTGTGAAGAGGAGGAAATGGGATGTGTCAAGGTGGATGTGTAGGGTTTGGGGGACGGTGAATTGTATGCTCCATTAATTTTAAATTTAATCACATCTACTTTCCTCTCATTTTACCTCCTTCCCTTAACCTTTTTTTTCTTCACTTCCATCCTGTCACCTCCCTTAACTGCTTCTCCATCTTCAGTTCCATAAATATATTAAATTCAGCATATCATTCTTCATTTTAATTTATTTGTGGACTAATCTGTTATCATAATGAAAAGCTAAAGTAAAAAACTGAAGTAAAAGAGTTAGAGAGAGATTGCACACATAAATAAATGATCTCATAGATTAATGTTAATATATAAACATATCCAGTAAATATAATAGTGTATATGTGTGTATATATATATTTATTTATTTATTTATTTTAATTGTAAATAGAGAAAATAACTGTATTATAATAATACAATAATATAATGCTACAATTCTAAATAATTGTATATTTTGGTTTACTCTCTCTATCACACTCACACACACATATATATATATATATAGATAGATATATAGATTTATACATAAAATTTTTGCCATAAAAGAACATTTTGATGAATACAATCTATTGTTGGCTATTGCTACAAATATACCCCAGAGGGAGATGCCGACAGATGCAGATCAGATGAATAAACACTTTTATTTGAATTGCATGCTCTTAAATTCATCTGTCAGGTTTCGGACTCATCAGAGACTTGGAGGAATTATTCACCCTGCCCTTCATCCACCTCGCAGGCTCGTCCTCCTCCGCTGGCATTTTCTCTTTCCTCACGTTCACACACACACATATAAAGCGTGGAAATTTGTGTATGAAAGTGTGAAATGACTTGAAGCCACACACACACACACTCACAGCAGTATAAGGGAACACAGAACCTGTCACTCTCACAACAAACACATGGAAACTCACCACAAACACATAAAGGCAATTCATTCATCCCTGCAATTAGACTAACGGATTATTCTATTTTTCAAAGAAATTGCAAATGATGATTTCCTGTGCAAAACTGTTGTGATGTTATGGTGATGCTATAGGCCTATAAGCCAAATAAATCCATTGCTAAAATCCCTAACACTTGGTCGTTGTAACTTGGTTCTCTCCCTCAATACCCGTGTAATGTTTTCACTGCTTAATAAATTAAGTAATTTATACAGAACAGTAAACTAAGGTTCTGATGAAAAATAAGCTTCTGATGTTTATTGAAATGAAATTAAGGAAAGTTTGTTCCACTGCGTTGGTGTGTTCTGTTTGCGCTTGCTATTGGTTGATGAAAATAATTATTTTAGATTTTTTGCTATTCATTCCTATCTCTGTCCCCATAGAAAGATTTTTAATAAGCTGCCAACTAATTTCAATAAATTACACAAAGATGAGCAAAGTTGAAATAAATCAAGCATGAGAAAGGTGAGTAGTCAATACATTTTTCAAACTGGAAACAATCCCATAAGTCTTTTAATTATGTTAAAGGTCAACCTGCCATTTTAGGTCTAGATCTCATTCTCTCTTTGTATTTTTCCTCTCACATTATGTTTGAATGGACTATAAAATGCCCAATACCAGAATCAATATAATGCCATCCTCCTTTACAACTATACACACAAAATAATAAATACTTACAAATCTGTAGAAATCCTTTTAAACCTGGAACCTTTGTGAGGGTAACTTCACAAGTGAGTGGGTTCAGTGCTCAGACACCCCAGAGCAAAATATTAATTTATTAGTAAATGATAGGAAATCTTTATCTGAGAATGAGCTTTTTAATGTCATTTATAATTAATAAATGAAATCCAGAGAGCCTTACATAAGGAAAATCATTTGTGCTCTTTGTTTAGATTGATTTAATTCAAATCAAAGCTCATTAAGTATGAAATATGAGAAAATCCATGACAGACAGAATCAGAACAGAATGCAAAATTAGGTAAATGCTTCAAATATGATTACATTAAACATTTAAATAATGTCATTTATAACAAATGTAATAAAATCCTCTTTTGAATTCAACAAATTAAAGTCTACATAGCCTACTATATGGTAAAAGGTTTTCATTTTTGGAAATATACATTGTACATTCCAGTGCATAAGCATTAAAAAGTGTATGTGCTATAATCCCACACTTTATGTGTGTGATTCTTCAGCTAGGGGAACTTTTTTCTCACCGGAAAGATTTGAAAAAAAAGGATAGCTTGTTTTTAAAGGGATAGTTTACCCAAAAAATTAAAATCAGGCTGTGTTTTACTCACCCTTAGGCCATCCTAGGTGTATAAAACTTTACTCTTTCAGATTAATCTAATTGGAGCTTTATTAAAAACTGTCCTGGCACTTCAAAACTCCATCATTAAAGTGGGCAGGTGTTTCTCTTTAACAGTCCAAAACACATTAAATAATGGTCACGCATCCATAATAAAACATCCCTTACATGGCTCCAGAGGGTGAATAAAGGGCTAATCCATCCATTTTTGTCAGAAAAATATCCATATTTCAAACGTAATAAATTATGTTTGCAAACAAACTTTGGGAGGAGCACTTTTTTTTCTCCATTCCCCCACGTACAGAGTTTGGTTCCTTGACGCTGTCGCCTCTGGCTTGCTTCGTTGGGGACACCTAATTTCCAGTAATCATCGTCGTTTGGTTCAGAGACCATCTCTGCATTTAACAATAAATAGTTTATCTCGTATTTATCCCATTCTTCTATTTCGTTAATCGTCAGTGCCTCACAACAGCCTGCCCATCGCCAGAAGTGCTATTTAAATAATCAATTAACTCATCACAACTTCCTCCCAGGGGGCATACGGGGATCAGGCCAGACACAGAGCTCTACCCAATTATCGCCACCTAGTGGTTAAAATCCCTAGGGCTCGGGGTCCACCGAGTTACCAGCTCCCCGGACAGCTCGCCAAATATGCTTATTGTATTCGATTATTAATGAGGAAGTGGGAACTCATGAAACACTTTTCTCTCACATCATGCTGTATGCATCATGCAGGCACCTCAAAGATAAACTAGTCTCGCGAATTTAAGTAAGCTAAGTTTCCTTACTTCAGCAAAGGAAAACCAGTCTCCTCTTGGCTTATACATTATCATAATCTTTTTTTTCCCCTTCTTTTTTACAAATCCTCATTTTGTTCTTCTAATTCATGGCCGGCATTTTGTTTTGTTCTCACTCTTCATTCGTCACTGATCTCACAATGCTGACATCCTACATCATTCGCCGGTGCTGCTTGTATGACAAATAGCATAAGTGATAAAAAAAAGTGTTTATTTTGTTAAAAAATGCATGGATTTGCCATAGGGCTCCTTTATTCATGCCCCATAGCCATGTGAGGCACATGTTATTAGTAATGTGCACAATGTATTTACAGTAACGTGTTTTGGACTGCCCACTGCAATGATTAGAGCTTTTAATATAACTCCAGCTAGATTTGTCTGAAAGAAGAAAGTCATATACACCTAGGATGGCTTGAGCGTAAATGAAACACAAGCTAATTATTCATTTTTTAATATATTTTTAAATATATATATATTAGTGTTGGGCAACGATCAATCGTGATTAATCGCATTCAAAATAAACGTTTTTGTATATATATGTGTGTACTGTGTATATTTATTTAGTAAATATAAAGACACACACAGTATATATTTAGAAAATATTTCGTTGTATTTGCATTCATGTATTTATATTCATACAATTTATATTATATATAAAAATGTATTTAATATATAAACATAACATGTTCTTAAATATATGTATGTGTGTGTGTATTTATATATAAATAATAAACAGTACACACATATATATTATGTACACAAAAAACTTTAATTAATCACGATTAATTGTTGCCCAGCACATATGTGTACATGAAAACATTATGAAACATTTCACTTTTCACTATGTATGAAATCCTATGCAATCACATTGCATTCTATGTCTTTTTCACTCTCTTTCAAAGTTAATGCTTTCTGTATAATGTACTGCATCCAGTATGTAGAGAACATGATTCAACACTTTCGCAGTTCTATGCATTGTGAAATCATGAGCTTCAGACACCTGCCCTGTGACACAACATTACTCACTGTATTTCTCATCAGGTTCAAGCAAACATACTCACACAGTCTCAAACAAATGGTACTTCTGAAAAGCGTTACACCCCATGTGTGTAATAGCAGAATCAATGGTATTTAGTGATGGAGCAGTCAGGCAGAGCCGAGAGAAAAGAGCACCTGGCAGCAGAATCATTCAGCATTGATATTTAAACACAGCCTCGCCGAACCCCGTCTACCCACCCTCACACTGCTAATCAGCTCTTCCACATACTTTCTCTCAAGTGTGTGTATGTGTGTGTATGAGTGTCTTTGAGCAGGTCAAAATGATCTCCTGAGCGTCTCGAAATAAATTGCTTTCAAACTTTTCATCTCCGTTTTTGCAACAATGAATCGACTGCAATTGAACCGCTGTGATTCTTTTATGCAGCTTAAATAACATCAAATCTCTTTTCTCCTGCGTCAGGAATATGAAAACGTAACCAGTTTTTGGGAGCTATTCATGCATATGCAGAATTCATGCTAATCAGCCGACAGCTCCAAACTACTTTGCTTGTTTAACAAATTACGCAATTATCAGTTTTTCGTCACATGCACTTCTTAATTGCTTAATTTATTTAGTTCTTTTCGAAGCTGTCGCTAAAATCAGACACAGTTTGCTATGATGTCACTTCCTACGGTCACCTCTGTGATTTACATATTTAATTGTACGTGAGTCATACTTATTTACATATTCCATTCTGAGGGTTCTAGAACAATGCATTACGAAAGCATAAAATCTCATTGAGACATCATTCTACATTCCTCGTGCAGTCACTAATTTTATCCCTTAATCCCATTGTTGATAATCAAAATGACATATTGAAATGTTTTTCCCATTTCCCCTTTTAAACTCCATCCTTACCTTGTTTAGTATAGATCTTGTGCATTCACTTTCACTCAGTTATGCAGTAAATGCTACACAATAGCAAATGGTGATACTGGATTCATTCAGCCATACAGTATACACATGTTTGAACCATAAAGTGATTCTCAAGAGGAAGAGTGAATTATACAGTGTTGTTTACAAGTCAATATATAATGATAATGCATTTTGTGTATCACTTTCTACAACATTGCACGCTTAATTGATATCATTAGCGGTTGGCCTCTTATGAAACAGCTATACTTATGTGTTGCTTACACAATTCAAACCATATTAGACTGCTATACATTCTCAAAATCAACACAGAATGCTTCGCCGATGATAAAACCTCACCCACAGGTTGATTTTTTGGTATTTTGCAGAGCAAATGGTCAACAATGGTGTTGACTGATGAATTTGCACATGGTTTGCCTCTAAGCATATCAAAAACACCAGACTTGTAAACAACATTTAAAACTCGTTTTACACCACTGGGGGTCTTTAACAGGCACGCCAAAGAATTTTATACTTATATCCAGAGGTTCCATTCACAAAAACCGCATGACCACCACAGACGGGGGAATCAATTCTATATCTCAATACATTCACATCTTAGGCTTTCTCTGGCTCTCAGTGCTGCCACCCGCTGACCTATCAGTCTGTGTTAATGCATCTGTCTGCCTGTAGTACACACACGTCTGACCTTTATGGAAATGAGAGATGTGATACGCACCCTATTCAGACTGTATTTGCAATGGTTTGCAGGCATATCAACATGTGGTGGATGAAGGTCAGGTGGTCTCTCTCCCTCCCTCCCTCAATCTTCTTTTCTAAAACAGCAAATTAGCTTTCCCATAGGACAGCATGATGATTTAACAGAATATTTTAACATTGATGTATCATCAGGTCTGCTTCGAGCATCTGTGATTTAATTTGAGTTTAACTTGCTGGTGTGAAGATGACCAAAAGAACCCAGACACATAATCCCACGGCTTCAGAGCATCAACATAAAATCGTAAAAATACTACATAAAGTATGACAAATAATAGCCTTTACATAGATATTTAAAATTGAAAACACAACACAAAAGTGTGTAAAAGAGTAAAAAAATGTATTTACTCACTCCATGCAAAACGTAGATTAAATTATTTCTTCTCTGAGAAGTTTAGCATCACATCCCTTATAAATCCTTTGCAGTGAATGGGTGCCATGAAAATAAAAGTCTAAACAGCTAATAAAAAAACATTACAATAATCCACAAGGAAACAACATTATTCCAATTCCTCTAGTTTTAATTTTAAACGGCTACTTCTGGCCAAAAAGGACAAGGGCAGGACAAGCCTAATAATCCATAACAATGAAGAAACAAACTCATCTAGATCTGGAATAGCCTCAGAGTGAGTACATTATTTGCAAATTTTCATTTATTGGTGAACTATACATTTATTAACTATAACATTTATTGGCCGAACGGTACAGAACCATCCCTACCCTCAAATGACCCAATTTTTCTACAGAAACACCGCAACACAATAAAGGAGTCCTCCAAAGTGTTTTAATGATGGAGGAAAAAATATTGCTACAGCTGAGGCAGTTGAGTGTACAGTCTGGCTTGGGTTTATCCTACAGTAATTTTCTATATGAGTCACTGAGGAGGTAGAATTTAAGCGAGTTTAAATGAGGATTTGGAGGCAGAAGTGGACATATTTGTGCTGGCTCATTTCTCTAATGTTCTTTCCCTGCTGATGGTGCATTGTGCTGGTAATGAAGTTAATTTAATGTCGGTGTAAAATGACTAGAAGGCGGCACTTTTCACTGCCTTGCTCTGAACACTTTCTTAGTAGATACAGGACCTCATTAGAACTTTACTGCAGTAGAAAACTTTCAAAAAAGATGCATAATTGAAGGTCTCTTCCGATAAAACACGCAACTGTAACTGTACAGTCCGCTGCCCTTTGATGAATCTTCAGCATAACGCCAATAAATCGTATTTTATCTAAGTTGAGAATATGAGCTCACAGTCAGTGTTGAATGTGATGTGATAAAAGAACGTGTACCCAGGAATAATGATTAAAAAACAAAATTTTTTATTAGTTATCCTGACTGCAATGCTACACATGATTCTGATTCTCAAGCATATGACTCTAATGAACCGGTTCTTTTTAGTGAATCAAAAACACACAATGCAACCAGTGTGAATTGATTCACAAACTGACAAATAATTAAATGTAAAACAGTAATGGCAGACCAGTCCGAATTGAGTCATAATGTATTAGTGGTGTCAAACCATTAGCCATGAATGATTGCATCCAAAATAAAGGTTTTTGTTTACCTAATATATGTATGTAGCCTACCGAGTATAATTATTATCAGTGGCGGTTCTACACTGAACTACGTCTTGGGCGAGACGCCCCACACCCCCACCCCATTTTGGATGCGATTAATCACAATTAATCGTTTGACAGCGTTATCTATGGAAAAAAAACCATAGATATTTGAAGAAAATGTTGATATAGTTGGCTGAGTTTTTACAGAGAATCTGTTTGTTTGTGTGTGTGCGCTTGAGTTCAGTCGTGTGTATTCTCAGTATTGGTTGCCAGGGTGTGATGCAATAGACCTCTGACCAAGTCACTGTCTGTCATCAGTTCAGTCATCTTCCATCAACACACAAACATGCTAGAAAGATCTTGATAGGTGGCCTAGCTGTGGGAAGAATGTTAAATGGAGTTGAATGGGATGAATGGTAGGGAGTGTTTAAGGCCTCAAAGGCTAATGGACCAGCTTAGTGTGTGCAGACAGCATGCTGGTCTTCTCACAGCACGCATTAAAAGCTCAAACGCACACACCACTGTGTTTAGGAAGCCGTACTGTGGATGCTCAAATGGATGAATGATTGTGATTTGTGTTGTTTGAATAATTCTTTGATGATTGCCTGCATCGTTCACAGACTAATGATTCTATAAAGACAATGCACATGTACGTAATCACACTAGCTCTATCGATCTATCTACTTACTTACTTACTACTAATAATAATAATAATCATCATCATAATATCATAAAAATGTAATCACACAATATAGTGATTAATAATAACAATGATAATACTACTATTACTACTACTAAATAAAACACAATCTAATTAAAAAAAATAAATCAATAAAATATTAGTATAAAATCAGGTTCTAGTATAAAGTATTTATTTAACTGCCGATATTATTTAAATAGCTTTTGACTTTTGCATCAGCTTAACAGCAGTTTGGCAGCATCACATTGCAACATTTGCAAATATTTGTACTAAACATTAACAAAATCAAATATGTCTCCATGAGAAATAACAGTTGGTTGTAGGCAGGCAGTGAGAGCTGATAAAGAGAAATCAACCAGCTGACATGATGACTCATTATATTCAGTGTGGCATGACTAATTGGTTTGATTGACAGATGCAGACACAGTGGCCGGTGTATCTCCATCTGACCAGACTGAAATAAAGAATAGTTAAGTAACAAAATACCATATATAAGCTGCATTGCAATGAATTGAAATAACTTTGGCTGTGTGCCAGATTTCCTTCACTTATTCTTGCACGCTGAGGGGATCGTGAAAGACAGTAATGAGTCTTTTGTTGAGAGAGCATGACACGTCACTGGCTTTGCTAGAGCTGTGTGGACAGAGAAGATACACTCAATTCATGCATTAGACCTATTGTTGTCCTTGTAACAGAGGGATTATGGGATATTTGTGTTTTGTTTTAGCTGGATGAGGGGAATTCTGAGGGAATAACATGGAAAATGTATTTTTTTTGTTAAATGTGTGTCACAAAAAAAAACTATAAATAAGAAGCAGTTATTTCTTGAAATATAAAAGTATATTTTGAATCTTTTGACATTCGATTACAAATCATCTGACCACGGTTTGTCACTTTATTAAGATTTTTGGGGTCATTTACTACTAAAAAGCAGAATACGTCAACAAAAAAGCCATTTGCTTTTTTTTGGGTTAGGGTTAGTAAACAGTAAAGAGCTACAGAGAAGGTCAAACACGTTTATATACCATTTGATTATTCTAATGCAAGCTTGTCCTTTTCTCTAGGTAAAAGACTGATGTGTAGCCTAAACCTCTCTCCATACACACACACACACACACAGAAAGAGACAGAAATGTGTGTACTCTGTAAACACAGCAGCAGAGAGCCGTTCATAATGCTTGACGAAGTCTCTTCTCAGACTTGCTAATCAAACAGTCCAGATGTGTCGAAATATTTGCGGTGCTTTCAGGACCATAATTAAATAACAATTACAACTGACTAACAGCCTTTTCCACCCTGTCTGTGCGTCCATGCGTGAGCCTCAAGGGACTGGAGTCATGGAGCAGTGTCTATGGCAAGCTGTTTAAACATTTAATCTACAATCTACTTCATGTTACTAGTACTTATTTTTTTTAGATTAGATTAAGTACTTGTGCTTATTATTTAGCTACTATTGCTTTAGGTATTAGTGTCTTTTGTTAAGTCACTAGTACTTATTCATTAGAAATCAGACATTTAATATTCGATCGTAACATTGAAACAGAAGGAGACGAAATTCCACAAAGAGGCCTCAAGATAACAGGAAGTCATATATCAGCCCATGACACCCTGTTGCCTCTTGCAAGAAGATCCAACAGACATTGTCACAGGAGGGCTTGCAACATTGACACAAAAGAATACTATTGAGTATCCCAACTCAAGAAGGAGATTGTAACAGCGTAAAACAGCAATTCTGTGCAAATTCCCTTCAGACTGATTCTGATTTGATTCTTTGTCTGAGCTAATTTGCTACAAATACTAGTACTGATTTATTAGATATTAGTATTTATTCCAATAGTGACTAGTAGCTATAAACTGCCATTGACTTCTATGGAGATCTGTCATTGAGGTATCAGCTATTCAATTTTGACTAGTACGTATTCCACTTTGACTAGTACTTAAATTTGAAGTTCTTCCGTTTAGGGCTACTATAGAAACATGGCAGCACTAAATGGCGACTTCCATGTAGGGGGACCTGAAGTGTATGTAAATTGCTCGTTCTAAGGTTATAAAATCATAACGGCTTATTATGTAAGGTCTTTACACACCTCTGAAAACAGTTTTGTATGTTATATTGCATTTCTGCTCATAAATTCTCCTAAATGTTAACTTTAAATAAGCACTATAGTAGTTAATCAATAAGCACTAGTACTTAATGGAAAAGATATTAGTATCTAAAAATAAGTACTAATAATATGGAAATAGATAGTAGTGTGGTTTTCGAGATTAAATGTTGAAATGGCTTGCCATACAGTGTCTGTTTTGCCATTAACAAGCTAATGAAGAACACATCAAACTGATGTGTGCACGCGAGAGTTAGGCTATTTGTTCTCTTCATAGATGTTCTGTCAGTCATGCATGCTCGTCTAAAGAGGACATGTGGCTTTAATGGTGGAAAGGTGAATTTGGAACAGAATGTTTTTTCGTCGCTCTCTCTACTTTGTCATTCTTAATCATATTGGTGTGTCGTGCCTCTCACCATGTTTAATAGAACGGAATGATCCCTAATGCTTGTTAATTACCGCTAATCACCATTGTGACATCACGTAAACAAACACACACATATTATTAATGTTAATGTTGCCTCACAAATGTAGTCCAAAGAATAGCATTCTAAATGTAGGCTATACACACCATGTCATTCACAACAAAAAGCTCTTTTAATTTTATTCTTTATTTAGAATTTTATTAACTTACAATCAATCAGTTGACTGACAGAACCAATTAACTTGTGGTTTGACCACAGCAGTTAGCTTAGTAAGAGATTGGAGTAGGTGTTAATTGGCGATTTCAAGTGAGGGCCTCAGCAGGAAGTGAAGCCCTTCCAGTAGAAGTTTTTGCATCCTGCCTTGCGTTCCCGAGCGGGCAGGTGGTTTGAGCTTTCCGCCGAACGTTCTATCTCCACCCGCAGGTCCTCGTTTTGACCTGCCGTTGAAATGTCAGTCCCGCGCATCTCCATTTCAGGCATGGAAAGCAGGGAAAGGAACTCCTCCAGATCTTTCTTAGTCCAGTCCTGAGAGAAATGTTAAAAACACAAAAGATGGGATCAGCCTCTCAATCCATTTTCCCCCTTTAATTGGGAAAATAAACACCTAGTAAAGCTAACGGTGCGCATTCATTTAGATCAAGGTATACATGAGGTAACTGAGGCTAAACGAGAAAAGCCATTTTGTATTTATAGGGCAATGTGGGTTTTCATTAGAACTAAATACATTTCATTAACTCGGAGTTCCTGTATAGTAAAAGATAATGCATTTACTTGCCAAGACGTAAATGAGAAAAACACAGGGTGATTTAGAAATGTGCGTAGGCTACGCAAGTGAGCGAGAGAGAGGGACTGAAAGTAATGATGTCTTCCTATAGAATTAGTTCAGGGTTGTATTCATTTCCAATTTAAACGTCTATTAAAAGCAGAATGAACTATAGGTTTAAAATATAGGTTTAGTTGCTTTATTTAAAAGTAGAGTCCTTCTAAAAATGTGCAGAAATTGCCATTTTTTCCCAATTGTAAAATTGTTATAACATTGTTTCTTTTGCAGAACACAAACAGAATATTATATATATATATATATATATACATACATATATATATTGTTCATACAATGAAATCAATGGGGTCCAGTGTTTTTTTGGACTCCATTGACTTGAACACAAGGACAAAAAACGATGACATGCTTCTTTTGTGTTTCGCATTAGAAAGTCAGTCTACCTTATTTTAGTGAAATGAAGATTAGTAAATGACAAATTTTGAAGAAACTATCTATTATAGTTAGTTGAATGTGAGTTTGCGATGCATGGCAGGCTTAAACATGCAGACAACGGAAAACCAGATGCTAGCTGATAAATACGGGCCCCAGATTTCATGTTAATGTTCATTTGAGACTCACCTGTGTTGCCTGTCCAATCGCTCTTGCTCTCTGCATAAGTCTGCGATGGTGGAGGTCCAGGTCCGGTTCTAGCTGTGAATTTGCACTGCGACCACATAGCATAAGGGACAAACCCAACAGGGCCAAATAACACTGAAGCTCACACAGTCTCATCTCAAAGCTCTGTCTTCCGCTCACGGAGTGTCTCTTTGCAGCTGTGGTTCTGGTTCTGGACCCTCAGAAATCCCAAGCGCTCTTTTTAAACTCTCCTTCCACTCGTACAATTGACTGACAGCTGCCCGGTTGCTGGGTGATAGTGGATTGTGATGTCATAAAGCATTAAGATTCTTCTGGTGCCACACTAATGGGAAACACTCTCATTTAGATAACGCAAATGAACAAATTGCGACTTGACAATGGGGGCGACAATAAAAGCATTAGTCTGAATGGATTCGGGTTTGTTCAGCTAATCTAAAACAAATACAACAGAGAAATGCCTGGGTGTGCGTCTCCATCGCTCTGAAGCACACATGCCACAGCAGAAGCGAAGAATAAAAGCCTTTATAAACTTAATTGATTCTGAGTGAAGAGTTTAATGTGCGCTTCTTGAAGTGTTAACTCAAGAAGTACAAGCATTTGTGCTTTTGGGAACATCTTCCATTCGCACTGTAGAGATAAATGAATGAATTTAATTATTAGTGAGTTCTGAATTAAGCTTCAAAGCATTGATTAAAGATATAGTGGCAGCTGTGATATGGATTAGAAAACAAACCCAAATGTACTTAATATAATATTATGTATTCTACTGAAAAGAGTGTCACTTTTGCACATATGGTTTTTAATCTCCTCAAACCCAAATATTAGGTAGAGGAATATGGGCCATTAGCAACAGTCTGCAGTCTTGACAATAAAGATCCCAAAAGGTTTTCACAGTAATGCCATATCATTATTAGAAGTATATGATGGTGGTAGACAGCCTTCCAAAGTCCCAGGTTGTAGCAATTAGTTAGAAAAAGTGTTTTGAATGTGCGGTCACATTCACTTTAAGTTTTCTGAATTTGCTATGAGGTCACAACCTCAAAAAAGAGTGAATATAATAAACTGATGATTATAAAGAATTTTCAAAGCCACACTCAAAATCACAAAGCAAAAGTGACAAAAAAACTAAAACGTTTGCATTAGGTATTTAAAAGAGACTCTGGCCTGACATCTTGTGGTCAGCCTTAAGCAGTCATGACTTAGGAAAAGCAAACAAATTATTAAACACAAGATTACATAAAATGTAGAATCCATATATTAAACATTTGACACACACATGTAACAGTAGGGCAGAAGGTTTATGTTGATTTTAGTTTATAGTGCACTCTCAGAAATAAAGGTACAAAAGTTGTCACTGGGGCGGTCCCTCTTCAAAAGGAATATGTTTGGACCTAAAGCAGTGGTGGAGAATTTTGACCCTGAAGGGCCGGTGTCCCTGCAGAGGTTTGCTCCAACCTTAATCAAACACACCTGTGCCAGCTAATCAAGGTTTTCAGGATGCAGGAGAATGGCCCTCCAGGAACAACGTTCCCCAAAGGGTCCATTTTGGTACCTTAAAGAGACATATTAGTACCAGTGTACATATTTGAACCTAATAGGTACAAAAGTGCACCTTTTGAAAAAGTTCCTTCCCAGAGTCAGCTTTTGTACCTTTATTTCTGAGAGTGTGCTTTTCATTTTTTTTTGGTGTTACCAAAATTAAAGTGTATCAATTTAAAGTATACCGTTTTATCCTAGGGGGGAAAATCATAGTTTTAATTTAACTTAAAACAACAGTTATTTTTAAGTAAAGCTTTGGTACAAATATGTGCTGCTACATCCTTAATATTTAATTATAATAACATATACAGTACAAATATACACATATATATAAACAAAAATAAGTAAATATGCATTTCATCCAAAAGATTATTTATTAAATTAGTGCAACATTACTACACATCAAAACACAATATTCTTTATTTATGGCCTGATGGAGTATAAAAATATATACACATTATTTCGATTGTTTTATTATTCTGACAAAAGGATTTTCTATGCAGTTCTTGAGCTACTAAACACCGCAGTCAAAAAAACTAGAGAGACCATTAACTTCTATGCTAAACATGAAATCCTGCAATTATGAAAGCACAAAACACATCATTTGTGAGTCATATGGACACATGAATCACACTTAGGCTATTCTGCTTTATGTTGTTTAGTAACGAAAAAGAGCAGACATATACACCTGACTGAGTGCAATAGATCTTTGATAAAGCAGGTGATGACACAATGATGACAGTTTTCATTTTTTCGGCAGGGGAAGTTTTTTCAAGACTACACTTCTAATTTATCAGTTAATTTGGCATTGCCAAGCTTTTATATATATTATTTCATTACAATTTACAGTATACAACTGATTACAACAGAAAATGAGTCATATGGAAAGCTCTTTAATGCAATGCTATAATAATAGGTGTCTGGTAAATTCACGTAATGACTACACATAAACACACTTTGTTTCTCTCTCAGCGCTTCTCAAGTTTGTTTTCCTTTTTTTATAAACTAACAAATAGCACCATTAACTCTGAGTCATTCAGTGTTAAATATGAACAAGCTTAAATACACTTTGCAAAACCTCAGCACCAAAAACATCTTTGTACGAACAGTTTTGTACGCTACGAAGTAAGACTTTGATTCTTTCGTGAGTAAAGTCCTAATGGCTTACACAATTGCACACACATTTAAAATACATAAGCAGAGAACTGCTGAAATTTATTTTAAGATATTTATGGAATTATTTTAAGGTTTAAATTCAAATAAATTTGGGAATTCTAAAGGCTTTTTTATTTATTTGTACTTGATTATTAAATTAGTGATATTAACATTTGTTTATACAGTGTTACTAAGGAAGACATTAATGTCAAGTGTATTAGTTAACAATTAATAATGACAAAAATAAACAAAATATTTAAAATGTAATTACTAAACTATTTTTCAGTAGCATTACTAGATCGTAGATTAACTATTTTGTTTCGGTTTTAAATATCAAATTCATTATACACAATTTATGCTCAATATGAGCAATCTGAGCTCAAGTTATTACTCACTGAGCCTGTTTCTCAATGCCCACTTGAATCTAGCCAGGATTTTCTAATGGCCAACTACTGCTATTCCTGCACGCAAAAGCCATTAATAATTAACTACAAATGAAAAATAGTTTAGTAATGAGAAGTAGTAGTAAAATCTGTTATGAGTAATTTTGAGAGAAAACACATTTATATGTGCTGGACATGTCAAAGATAAAGTAAAGAATGCTGAATAACCCTTGGAATTGGGAAACACTGAGCTGGTACCTTGGATTTAGCAAATTCAAAACGAAGAACTGCTGTTAAAGTGCCCCTTTTATGGATTTTTGAAACATTAGCATATTGCCCACACACGTGTTGCAAGCGCAACTCTGGGAAAATTAGATTTTCGCATTGGTCTGAATTAAAATGCTAATTATTTGCCACTAAGTGTCACTGTTGGAGCGTTAATAGCTCACAAACACTGCTTTAAATTAAATCGACCAATCAGAGTAGGTCACGCAAAGGCGGGGTCTGGATAGATGAATCGTTAAACAAAACGTTTGGGAGTCGTTGAACGAAATAAGGTAAAAAAAAAAAAAAGCATATTATAAGAAAATGAAATAGTTTCTAGACCTTGCATGCATGTCAACCTGATGTTCAGGAAAAAAACATCACAATCTACAAGTAATCCATACATCTCAGTCCATCAATTAACATCCTGTGTAGCAAATACATGGATGTTTATAATAAACATCCTTCATTAAGTTGCTTTTAACTTCAAACCATTTTTTTGCTTTTCCCAGTGAAAACAAATAGTCTCATCTTTACATGCGAAAACAGCCAAAATAGATTGTTGATGTGAGAAGTCAACAAGAGATGGATTGCGGGCTTGTATCTTGGCAGAAACTATGGCTTTTGTTTCTTACTCATATGCAACATTGACTGCTTGTGGACTGGAGTGGTGTGGATTATTGTGATGTTTTTATCAGCTCTCATTCTGACGGCACCCATTCATTGCAAAGGAACCATTGGTGAGGAAGTGATGTAATGATAATTTTCTCCAAATCTGTTCTGATTAAGACTCATCTACATCTTGGCCTAAGGGTAAGTACTAGTTTTACTGGACTGGACCAATGACGATATATATCCAGTTGTTTCAGCTGAGGCACTTGAGGGCTGAGACCACAGATCTTACCGACAAGTCATGAAAAACCCACCAATGGAAGTCCATAATTCAAGTCTTTTACCCAGGCACCTCTGATCTCAAAAATACTTCTTCATACAGACCCGGCAGCGGCCGATGTCTTGCTGTACTGCTGTCTGGAGAACCGGGGGACTGAGGAATGAAATAAATAAAAAAGCATTTATATCCCAGCATTATTTTAAAATCAATTCTAGTTAAGGATTTAAGCAGTGAATTGTGAAGACAGATTGGAAGAGTCAAATCTGATTTGTGAAAATAGGGTTTTTTTCCTTCAGAGGGAAAAAGATCGAATTGGCAAATCGGATTCAAATAAAATGTTCAAAATTCCTGTACCTGAACATTCTGCTTGGATCCAGTGATGCAAGCCAGAAGCTGTGGGAATTAAGAAATTTACAGGTGCCACGCTTATGACATTCTATGAATGGAATCATCCGGAATTTTTCCAGACAGGATCCAGGAGAAATCAGCGGCTGCCCGGAACCTTCTGCATTTGCACCCGCACCCGTTTGCTAAGAAATAAATCAGTTCAAGCACAGTTATATACTGTGAATGTATACAGTAGTACAGTACATTAGACTTTCATATATTTTAGATTCAATACACACAACTGAAGTAGTTCAAGCCTTTTATTGTTTTATGGTTCAGCCGCTGTTTCTGGTTCAAAAGTGGCTTGACCTGGGGAATGCGGCACATGCAGCCCATTTCCTGCACACTCCTGTACACGGTGGCTCTGGATGTTTCTACTCCAGACTCAGTCCACTGCTTCCGCAGGTCCCCCAAGGTTTGGAATCGGTCCTTCTCCCAAATCTTCCTCGGGGTCCAGTCACCTCTTCTCGTTGTGCAGCGTTTTCTGCCACACTTTTTCCTTCCCACAGACTTCCCACTGAGGTGC
>JAUMHI010000057.1:14244300-14259008 GCA_032359435.1 Enteromius unitaeniatus | reverse complement strand
AAGCAAAATAATCTAGTTTTCTGTCTGAATTAAGAATGTTTTGCTTATCCCATTGGCAGATTATTTTCCTTGTTTTAAGCAAAAAGTTACTTAATTTTAGCTTGTTTTCTGAAAACAAGACGGTAATTTTTCTTGTCTAGAAAATTATTCTTGATTTCAGAATTTCTAGATATTTTGGCTGGAAATAAGACAAAAAAATCTTGTCTTAGAAAGCATTTTTTGCAGTGTAATAACTGCCTCTTACCATTACAAAGGAGTAACCATTCCATAGTGGAAGCCATCCTGAGGGGCATTCTGGGATTTTCGTGGTCTGGCTGTGAACTGCTATTACCTTAGCTGGTGCCTCACATACTGAACACCTTTGAGGAGATGAGAGAAAAAACTTTGAACTTATTTTATCTATCCATGTAAAAAATACAAACTGACTTAATCCATATAAATAACTGAGGAACTACTGAGGAAACACAGGCTCTGCGTTTACCTGCTGATATATTCAGCCAACAAACCACCAGATATCGGTTGCAGGGTGGGAGATGTTGGTTTGTCTGCAGACAGCCAATAGGAGTGATGATTTTGTGAGGCATATTGACATGTGTTGTTGGGATAGCACACCAGGAAAGGCATGGTGGAGAACATTTTCAAACAGCTTCCCACAGTTCCTACAAACACGCAAGCACACACAGACTGTGAAAATCTGTGCACATAACTGTTGTGTACATGTTATGTTAACGTGTGTTCCCACATCTATGTATGTGCATGAGTTGTGGTATGAATGTTCTGTCTGTGTTTCATGCCTAGGTCTTGTCCATGTCCGCGCTCATTGGCTTTGATGAAGAGAAGCGAATATCCAGAGTACATATATTTTGACCCAGGAGGACAGGCTGGTTCTGATACGTTCTGACTATGCTTGGTAAAAAAGAAACCGTTTGTTGTGCGAGGTGGACCTTGTGAACCCTTGGGACCCACTTCGCCTGATAAACCAGGAAAACCTTAGGAGACAAACACGGTTGGCATTAGATTTTTCACTTAATGTTTTTGAAATTTTGAAAACATAACTTTTTTGGGGGGATGAAGAAGAAGATCAAGTGCTATGAAAAAGAAATGGTTTTGCGCATTAGGGGTGGGTTTCCCGAACAATGATGTAACTCGCTGATTAACCGGCACAGTGCAATGCATTGTTTTGGAAACAAACTAGCTACACATGACTGTTTCCAGAACACAGTTGCATCTCTGTGTCCAACCACATTAGTTCAACAACATAGGGTCATTGTAAATGACGTCACACACATGTGGAATAACTTGCGCTTTACCTGATTAGAGATCTCCAAGATTGCTGCTGTATTGAACATGACACATATTGACTATTGACGTCCACAAACATGTAATTAAAAACACTTTTTATATTAAGATAGAATGTTACTAAGGCATGTTAGTTTGCTTCTTGTGCCCAAGAGCATATTTATTAAAGCCCATATATCTTACTAACAAGAAACTATGCTTCTAACCACAGGTCCAGTGCTGTAGTTCAAACCATGTACGTTTGTGACGTTGACTGCGATTGTTCATTTGAACTATACTTCTGGGAAACACCGAATCGTTGAACTATCTGGTAACGACAGAACTTGCGACTATAGTAGGCTAACCATGCTTTTGGGAAACGCACCCCTGGTCAGCAAATAACAGTGATTTCTGAAGGCTCATGTGAGATTTAAAAGTGTACAAAAAGATTTCACATTATTACTTTTTTGCCATTGATCAAATAAAAAGAATAAGAGACTTCTTTAAAAAAATAAATAAAAATAAAATAACAGATCCAAAAATTACTATATAGTACTGTATTCTTAGTTATAGTCCACCCTCTATAGTTATAGAAAACCTTCTAGGTGTTTAAAGTTTTAAGACTTACCTTTTTGTCCCCTTGGGCCAGTGTCTCCCTTTGGTCCACGTTGCCCCTTTTGTCCAGTACCTCCATCTGCACCTTTGCTTCCTCTTTGACCTTCTGTTCCTAAAAGGTGGGTCATTGTGCAAACATAAGATAAAATCACAAAACTTCAGAGAGAATTAGAGCACTGTGCTTGTGGCATTGTACCTGGTGGACCTGGTAACCCTGGAGGTCCTTGTTCTCCTTGTTCTCCTTTTTTGCCGCCTTGTCCAGGGTGACCAGGGTCTCCTTTGACAGGTATGACCTGACCCACAACATCACATCCTTTAGGCCCTAAATATTTACAAAGAGTGAGAAAATATTAATATCCGCTCATAAATCACATAAATCAATATGATTAGGCACTGGATGAGGCCATGTTATAACTGAAATGTTGTTTCCTCTGTAAAGCTGTGTTTTTGGCTTTTTTTCGTCTTTAATTTGCATTTTTGTTGACTTTTTTAATTTTCACAATATTACTGTGTCTTACACATTACACAACTTTTTGGACATTTCAAGTTTTTGTGATTTCCTCATAAAAGACATGACTGTAACTGCATGTTATTAAAATGATGATAAAATATTGCTATGGTAGTACAGTGGGTACGGAAAGTATTCAGACCCCTTACATTTTTCACTCTTTGTTATATTGCAGCCATTTGCTAAAATCAAGTTGTTGTTTTTTCTTTTTTTTCCTCATTTATGTATACACATGCATGGTTTTCTCCACACACACTGCTTAGAATTAAAGCCAAAAATCTTGATCTTGGTCTCATCAAACCAGAGAATCTTACTTCTCACCATCTTGGAGTCCTTTAGGTGTTTTTTAGCAAACTTAAACTTTCATGTGTCTTGCACTGAGGAGAGGCTTCCATCGGGTCACTCTGCCATAAAGCCCAGACTGGTGGAGGGCTGCAGTGATGGTTGACTTTCTACAACTTTCTCCCAACTGCATCTCTGGAACTCAGCCACAGTCATCTTTGGGTTCTTCTTTACCTCTCTCACCAAGGCTCTTCTCCCCCGATAGCTCAGTTTGGCTGGACGGCCAGCTCTAGGAAGGGTTCTGGTCGTCCCAAATGTCTTCCATTTAAGGATTATGGAGGTCACTGTGCTCTTAGGAACCTTAAGTGCAGCAGAATTTTATTTTTAACCCTGACCAGATCTGTGCCTTGCCACAATTCTGTCTCTGAGCTCTTCAGGCAGTTCTTTAGATCTCATGACATGCATTGTGAGCTGTAAGGTATTATATAGACAGGTGTGTGGCTTTCCTAATCAAGTCCAATCGGTATAAAAAAACACAGCAGCACAGAAGGTGCAGAACCATATCAAGGATGATTAGAAGAAATAGACAGCACCTGAGTTAAATATATGAGTGTCAAAGCTAAGGGTCTGAATACTTAGGAACATTTAATATTTCAGTTTTTCTTTTTTAATAAATCTGCAAAAATGTCAACAATTCTGTTTTTCTTTCAATATTGGGTGCTGTGTGTACATTAATGAGGAAAAAATTTAACTTAAATTATTTTTAGCAAATGGCTGCAATATAACAAAAGAGTGAAAAATAAGGGGGTCTGAATACTTTCCGTACCCACTGTATATAAAAGCTCACCTTTAGTTCCAGTAGTTCCTTTACAACCTTTTAATCCAGGAGACCCAATTGGACCACGTTGTCCTTTTTGGCCTATAATAAAGTTTTAGCAAAACAAAAGTTAATTAAAATGCATATTTATTTACTAGTCTGTTTCATTAATTGAAGATTTCTTTCTCACCAGGGGGTCCAGTAGAACCCAATGGCCCCAAATTTCCTTTCGGACCCTTGAAACCAGGATCTCCATTTTTACCCTGGAAACAATACAGTTTCAACAAATTCTATATGACTCAGTCTTGTTATTCTTAACGTCAACTATTTTAACTATTTTAAATTATTAGAAAATAAATAATATGTGAAAAACATGTTCTTAAACAAAATTTGAAATAATTTAAAGTACTAAAATTACTAAAACTAAAATTAAAAAAAGAAAATGCATACTGTATGCATATTAAATACATACTGTAATAAAACTACAATTACATATTAAAAGCTAAATTATATAAATATAAAAACTTGCAAAAGCAAATAACTAGTAAGACTTAAAGTAATAAAAATGTAAATTCTGTCATCATTTACTCACCCATGAGTAGTTTCAAACCTGTATGAATTTCTTTGTTCTGCCGAACACAAAGAAAGATATTTTGCAAAGAAAATTGAAAAAAAAAAATACTATGGAAGTCAACGGTAACCCAAAACAGCCTGGTTTCAAACTTTCTTCAAAATATCTTCCTTTGTGTTCAGCAGAACAAAGAAATTCATACAGATCTGAAACTACTCAAGGATGAGTAACTTATATTGATGGAGAAATAAGCTACGTGTCATATGAAAGTTTTAGATACTGTCTGTTTTCCACAGCAGCCACTCCAGTCGGTTTTGTGTTCTGGGCGCAGTTTAAATTCTCCACCCAAATTTAAAAGCTGTTGTCGGTAAATTAAGGTTTGGCCAAACAACCTGTGCCTCAATTGAACACTTTTCGTGTCAGAAATAGATAAAACTTTTAGTTTTATGGACATTGTAATCTTTGATATTGTTTCAGGTCTCTGTCGCTATGGTTACTGGTAAGGAATACGAGCTTGAATCCCGTTGCACGTTTATACAGACAGAATTCTAAACACAACTGTAAGCTGCTGTGTGAAAATACAGGACCGATAACTGTATTCTGCTGCTCTGTGAACATGGCCATTGTGAAAGTCTACAGTACAGTCTCCAAGTTCAGAGAGCAGTTATCTCCTTTTTTGTCCACTTACTTGCAACCCTGGAACTCCACAATCACCAACACAGCCAGGTAATCCCACAAGACCCTGGGGCCCGATGTTGCCTTTATCTCCCTTTATGCCTGGACCTGGTTCGCCAGCAGGCCCACATGGTCCTTTGAGTCCTATATTCAAAAATACACACAGAAACAAACCAGAAGACCAGAGTAATTAATAGCAGGTTGAAAGTAAACAATAGTAGATGTTGCTCAAAATATCAAATCTATATGATTTTCTACATTTCTTTATCGGACCATTAGAAAAGTAATGGCACACCTCTACTAAACAAACTTCAGAATTTAAGGTATCATTCATGTCTGTAGCATGTATAGAAGGGTTTAAAAAAATGCTAACCAAAAGTATGGCCAATAGTAATTAGAAAGGACTACTAATAATCAAAGACAGCTAATCACCTTGTAGGCCAGGTGATCCATTAGGTCCTTGCTCCCCTTTTGGACCACTGATACAGGAACCAGGTGGACCTGGACACCCGCGTGGCCCCATTTCCCCAAGTTGGCCCTGAGGACCTATATCTCCAGCTGGACCACACGGTCCTGGTGGTCCAAATGGCCCAAGGAGTCCAGAACTGCCTTTAGTACCTGAAATTAAACATTCACACATATTGTAAACACGGCTAAGAGATTAAGATCTGTATATTAGAGGAGTGGCTGTTCTTTTACTTACCTTTCTGACCCTTAATACCAGATGGGCCAGGATTTCCAACTCCTGGGACTAAAAAAATGTTTAATAAGAATAAGAACATCCCTTTATATGAGCATATGCGTGTGTATGCGTGGCATCTTACACCCTCTGTCTCCTTTACCCCCTGCTGGTCCGGGAAAGCCATCCTTGCCTTGGTCTCCACGAAGTCCTGGAGACCCAGGATCTCCAGCTGAACCAGGAACACCTTAAGAAACAACAGAGAACATCACTGGAAAGAAATACTGCACCAGTGAATTATTACATTTCATTTACAACTGTAGAATACAGTATTATTGTTACATTACATTTATAATTCAAGAATGGGATTGTACCTGGTGGACCACAGGGCCCTTCACATCCAGGTGGACCTTGAAACCCACTTGAACCTTCATCACCTGGAGCTCCAGGGGGTCCTGGCAATTAGACATTGGATAATAGGATCATGTTTTCATGTGCCTGTGAGAAATTGATGGGATAATGATGCTTTTCTGATTATTAAATACCTGGAACTCCTGGTACTCCAGTTTGGCCTCTTTCACCAGGAGCCCCTGATAAACCTGGGGGCCCGCTTGCTCCACATATACCCTTGTTACCCTTTTCCCCTCTATGTCCTGGACAGCCTGGCTCACCCTGTTGGAATAAGAGAACGAAATCAAAAGAGTGGAAGAGGGGCTTAAGAAAAGTACCTATGATGTCAGCAAGGCAACACACTACGTTTGAAACAATAAGAACTATATTATTAAAATTGATACTTTTTCACCAGGTTGTCCTCGAAGTCCTAGCGCACAGGGGCTGGGTTCACCTTTGACCCCCTTTGGTCCATTTGGTCCTGGGACACCAGGAGTCCCAGTCTCCCCACGAACACCAGGTACACCTTTGGAGCCTTTCACTCCTGCAAGTGAAAAACATTTGCACATGTGAAATGACTGACATCTGAAGCATCATGATGTTGAGACAAAGTTTAGATTTAAGGTTGTGTATGAACTTTCCTGGAAACCCCATGACTCCTGGATCCCCAAAGTATCCATCAGGACCTCGATTTCCAGGAAGTCCATTCTGGCCAGCATCACCAGGAGGGCCTGAAAAACAGAATGTTTATAATATGTTCTAACGTGGACAGCAAAGTTTTGAATTTCAGCATCTTCACCTGGTGGACCAGGTCTGCCTGGAACTCCATTATTCCCACATTGTCCATAATTGCCTGGGAGTCCTAATTCCCCTTTAGTGCCAGGTAGACCAAGAAGACCTAAAACACATAAAAGATGTTGCATTTAATGTCTGCAAAGTTTTGCAGTTCCATCATCTGGGTTGAGATTACAAAAAATGGTAATGAGGAACAGATGGACATAACGGCTTGCATATTCAGGTGTAAACCAGGTTTTGAAAGGGTCACCTGGTAGGCCAAGGTCGCCAGGATCCCCTGGATTTATACAATCTGATGCTAGTCCCTTGAGACCACAGGCCCCACGGTCTCCTGGATTCCCGTGTTTTCCTACATCACCTGGTAGTCCATTCCTTCCCATTAAACCTAATGAGAGATCATCATAATATGACCAATTACGGCAATATAAACTAGATAAAAAAGTTTGTAGACATACTTTAAGTTGGCTTGACAAAGCATCACCAGAACGTTTTAAAAAGTAAAAAAAAAAGTTTGGCGTTTCAGTCTGAAATAGTTTTTTAAAAAAGTAGTTTTTAAAAAAGTAAAGTTTGATGGATGCATAAGAAAATAGATAGATGAGTAACAGATGAGTTTGAATGAGCTTGAACGGGTTAGAAATAGAACATAGAAGGGAAGTGTGATTGTCTCACAGGATTCTGTAAGATTAACTTTGAATTTTGACAGTTGGAGTCTTGGCTGATCTGAACATTTCATGAATGGAAGTCTGGGATTTTTATGATTTTTTTAACTGTAAGTTAGATCGGTCTCAAAAGATATAGCACACTCCACAACATCAGTCTGAAGATCTGGGCTGCGTTTGGAGCTTTTTAGTGTTAAAGTTCTAGGAGAAGTAGCGTTTGATCATTTTAGTCTCAGAAGAATAATAAGAAGTTTAAGTTGGATTTCGGCTTTCTCAAGCCATCTTTAAAAGCACCTTAAACAGATATCATTGTTGAATTTGTATATATATATATATGTATATATATATATGTTTAAACCTTTGGGTCCCTGGAATCCCAGTGGTCCAGGATTTCCATCTATTCCAGGTGGACCAATACATCCAGGAATTCCTTGATCTCCTCGTGTACCTGAAGGAAAAACCAAGGGGACACTAAGCTTGTTGGGGAAAACTTGCTTAAACTGATTTCTGTGTTTTAGAAAATAGTATCTTTATTGATTAAGTGTTAGACCAGCCTTCAAAGTGAAAAAAAGTATGTCAATTACCTGGAAAGCCTGGTAAACCATTCTGTCCTTGACACCCTTTTTGTCCACGGATACCAATCAAACCCGCGTCTCCGATTTTTCCAGCTATTCCCGTTTCCCCTGTTATACCAGGTACACCATGTCCAGGCAGTCCAGGTTCACCCTGTGGCCCCTTCTGCCCTGGTAGCCCTGAAGTATTTTAATTAATTCTTAGCCCTAAGTCAGCCATTTTGCATTACAACCCATTCTGCTATAAGCAAGACAAGACCTTAAAATACCTTAGCACCCACATGGTTATAGTGACGATAGCTTTTGCCATTAAATGTGCAATTTACTTACCATTGGGTCCATCTAGCCCTCTAATGCCTAAAGGCCCTTCGTCACCTTTGGCTCCTGGTGTACAGCATCCAGGAACACCAGGCACTCCAGGCAAACCATCAAGACCCCGCACACCTGTGTGCACAGTTTCAGGTGAGAGTCAGACTAATAAACAGATGCACAGAGAGAGAAACAGATTGGTTGTACACTTTTGTTGTGTATATTGCATATTCTACAGGGAAGGACTGAGCTTAAGAAATTAGGTGCATTGGCATGGAATCTACCAACCACATTCTCCTGTTGGTCCATCTCGTCCTCTTTGACCTGAACATCCTGATAATCCAGGGGGGCCAGAAATTCCTGGTTGCCCGAGGCTCCCTTCATCTCCTGGCAAGCCCTGTCGACCCTTGGGCCCCGGGGAGCCAAATGTTATTTCACCCTGCAAGAGGAATTTAATTTTACTCTTTTTTTGATCTAGGTACTGTAGAACTATAAAGCTACAAAATAGCTACAAAAAACACAAAAATACTATATAAAACTCAATTAAAGTGACCCATATAATTTGCCACTATATTCCAAGTCTTCTGAAGCTTATATATAGAGAACAGGCCAAAATGTAAGCATCAGGGCCTATTCATTGACCATTTCTTCCATAGCTCTCAAAACTCATTTATGCATGAACATTTATACATAGCTTGTTATGAAAACAATGGGTATCACCGCCCTGACCTTTGGGCCTGGATTTCCTGGTGGTCCTGGGGGTCCAGGACGGCCTACACTTCCACAACCAGACGGACCTTGTTTACCTTTCACACCCTTGTCACCTGTACAACAGTAAAAGAAATTGAAATCATAGAGGAGGAGTGCTGTCATTTAAAGTCACCAATCTACAACAAAGACAAAAAATGGATGCAGAACCATGATTTAACATCTAATTTGAAGTGACCAATGAATGGATACAGTATTTTAGATTTATCAGAAATAACCTTTTTTATGAATACTTATTGCATTGGTCTACATAACCCACCTTTGGGACCAGTAAATCCAGGAGTTCCTGGCATCGATGGTCCTTTCTCTCCTTTTAACCCACTGAATCCTGCTAATCCTTGAAGTCCTCCATATCCATCATTACCTAAAAACCAACACATTAAACCAGTTGTTATCAAAATTATATCCTGTTCTCAACCCACTTATCATCTGCCAAGACTTTTAGCCCCTCCACTTACCTGGAGGTCCTTGTTGACCAGGTGGACCAGGCTGTCCAGGCTCACCTGGGTCTCCTGGTGTCCTTTGCACTGGCCCTGGACATCCTTTCTCACCTGTGGGATGCAACTGTAATATCTGAGCCTGCATTTCTTTTCTAGTTAGATGAAGTTTGCTATTAGCTTTAGACTGTCTAACACTCTATACTTAATTTCTAAAGTTAAAATCTGACATAACATCTTATATTTTTCTTTCATACCTGGTTCTCCAGGATTTCCATGCCGGCCAGCTATTCCCATACATCCTTTCTCTCCAGGTGCCCCTGGTCGTCCAACACCCATTGACCCTTGGATACCCATTGGACCTCGGCAGCCAGGCTCCCCACAATTTCCTTCAGTTCCTTGGTTGCCCTTAGGACCTAAAGGACTCTGGAAGGTAAGTCATGAAATAAGTTTTGAATTCTGTCAACATCAAAACTTGCTGCTTTAAAGTTGGCTACACAAATTTAAGCTTTCTTGACAGTTTTCTCAAAGGTTGTGGTCACTAAGTACTAACTGGATTTCCTTTTGCTCCTGGTGGTCCTTTGAAGCCAGGAGTGCCTGGCCTGCCGTCTTGCCCTTTTATCCCCAGTGGTCCTTCTGCACCACAGTTTCCTCTCTGTCCTTTCTCCCCAAGCACATGCATCATCTCCTGGTCTCCTTTGGGACCTGGTGGCCCTGGATCCCCTGGAAGACCTAAGTAACCCTGTAAAAACAGGTTAATTCTCATAATATTCAACTGTTCTTGAGAATGTGAAGGCATTTTTTTTAAATACCAACTGCATAATTGGAGTGGACAAACTATAGTTTTCGCTGAGTAATGAGGATGGTGAATGGGTAAAGTGGCAGTATGCAGGTAAACTGACCGGAGGACCAGGTGGACCATCTAGACCTTTGAATCCATGGCTTCCTTTACTGCCTGGATGCCCTTCAATACCTGCACAATAAATTTGAATTTGTTTTTGTCTGTTATTGAAAATAGTGTGTGAGCATAAGTCATTTAGTTGTTTTTTCTCTGTAACTATACAAAGTTGGCAAGTGTATGATGCCTAGCATTTTAAAATCCGTTCAGTTGCTAAGGTGTTCTGGCCATACTAATAATGAGGTCACCTGGCACTCCAGGGTCGCCTGAATCTCCACAACGTCCTGGAGGTCCAGGTTCAGAAAAAGAAGAAGCACACAGCTTGCAAAGTTCTCCTTGCTCGCCTATATCAAAATGTCAGAAGCAGTATTAAGTTTGTGTGTAGCATGTTTTTTTGTTGTTTGCATTTAGGTAAAAACTTTATTTATCCAGCTATATGGGTAAGATTTGTGGCATGATGGTGATTGTCATAGAAAATAAACTATAGGAAAGGAACTTACAAAAGATTAATCTAAATATTTTAATGGTAATATATAAAGCTTAACTTGAGCTTCATTTAACCATTTAACCTGGAACATTAACATACGCCATAACATAGGTGAAACACACCTTGTGTGCCAGGATCTCCATGCAGACCCCGAGGGCCTGTTGAGCCTCTGTCACCCTTTAACCCTTTTGGTCCCTGACGGGCGTTGACTTCTGTGAATGCAGGAGAGGCACAAACAGTCACATCCACATAACAGCTATACTAAGGTGACTTTCTGTACCTTTTCATGTGCTTATCCTGCTTGTTTACTGAAATGTGCAAAAAAACTTTAACAAAGGAGAGTTACTTTGAATTCCTGGAGGTCCAGGGTCTCCAGGGGGTCCTTGTTCCCCTGGTGGGCCATCTTGTCCTTTGGGTCCTGTGCTGTAAGGAGCAGAATCTCCTCTTTCCCCTTTCATACCTCTAAACCCTGGGGGACCTGGTTTACCAGTAGGTCCTGGTATGCTGGCCCCTGACATATTTAAGTGAAGAGTGAGTATTTGTTTTTCTGTTTATGTATGTATTTGCATGCATGCAACAAAATAGAAGAATGAACTCAGATACAGAATTTACCTGGAGGACCTAAATATCCAGGAATTCCAATGAAACCTTTAGAAAAGAGAAATCAATGATAACGATTTTTTGATTGTTTTTGAAATTATTTTGAAAGAAGTGTTTTACAAGGCTGAATTTATATGATTAATCACAATAGTAAATAGTAAAAAAATTAGTAGCATTACATAACAAGTACCACTTTTTAATTGTAATATATAAAATAATTGCTGTCAAACAATTAACTGCATCCAAAATATAAGTTTTTGTTTACATCTATGTATGTGTACTGTGTTTAGAGTATTTATTATTATTTATTATTAAATACAACATTTGTAAAGGAAACATTTCTTATTATTATCAATGTTCAAAACAGTAGGGCCACTTAATATTTTTGTAGAAACTGTGATACATTTGATCAGCATTCTTCAATGAAGCGAAAGTTCAAAAGAACAGCATTTTTTTTTTTCATTGCAATAGTAATCTTTTGTAGCATTCATTTTGTAACACACAGTACATGTCCTTACTGTGACTTTTCACTACACAAATGCTAAATGCTAGTGTATAACAACAAAGGCAACAAAGCCACGGTTTGTGAGTGAATATTGTACAGCCAGGAGTTTTCACTACCTTCACTACCTCGTAGACCAGGAAGTCCAGGAGGCCCACAAAAACCTTTTTGACCTTTGATCTCAATATCCTTTACAGTGAACTAAAATACATAACAAATTTTAATAACACTTCATCGGTAATTTATAAAAAAATATACATTCACCATTAAAAATATATAGCCACATTTTATTACTACTTCGTCAGCTAATGAATACAATAAAAAGTGTAGCCTTTGGGCTGTGTGATTGAAGTGAGATTAAACATTTGGGGATTGTATGACTTTAATAAGTGAATGTATCACTACCATTCCAGGTTTACCAGTGGGACCACAGTCACCCTTTGGACCCTGAAGATACACAGACAAAAAAACAGATAAATGAATTCAAGTATTGTAGTACATCAACTGATATATGAATATTGCGATTACGTTTGAAAAAAGCATCCACAAGAGGGTGCTATCCAATTGCACATAAAAGGAAAAACCTTTAGGCAAAGTGAGACAGTGCTGTACATATAGCACATGACTAAACAACAAATGGACAGAGAGATACCTCTTTTCCTGCTATTCCAGTAGCTCCTCGATTTCCTCGCTCTCCAGATATTCCCTGGGAGGACAAAACGCAAACCTCATTGTCATTAAATTTGCATTCCAGCTAAATACCCTTTTCCCCTGCACCTTTTTTATTGAATTTAAAGAGCATGATGGTTAAATATGATGGGTTTTTTTTGCTCACCTTAGGGCCATACTCTCCTGTCAGCCCTTCCTTTCCGGGTTTACCCTGAAAATCATTAATTAAAATAAATAATAATAATAATACTAAAAACCCATTTATATACACACATACTGTACATACACAGTTTTTAAAACAACAGTACAAAATATTTGTAAGCAATCATTCAAATAGAGAGATAAGATTTAAATGTTTTTATGCTAAACATTTGAACTTAATGCAAATAGATTTAAGTACAAATAGGGAGAACTTGAGTTGTCTCTCTCTCTCTTTTTCTGTATCTCTTTATTTAATTATTTACCGGACCCCCAGGCTCCCCGATTTCCCCTTTCTTCCCCTTAAGACCAGGACGACCACGGAAACCCTGCAGAATACAGCAGTTGCACATAATTTAAAGCAATCCCAATTAAACAATTTAAACAACAGTAACAACACCAAAACTATTGGGTTTGTCAACTAACAGGTGGACCAGGACATCCAATGTCTCCAGGATCTCCAGTGTCACCCTGAAACCAGAAAGAGGGTGACTTTTTATAAAATCCATTGGATTTGGATTACAGTGTACAACAGTATATACTGGTCAAAAACACATCAAATGCATGACTTTTAATTAAGGAGCATGTTACCTTGGGCTCCTTTGGTCCTGATGCAAATAACTTCACACCTTTTTGTCCAGGTATACCAGGTGGTCCCCTCTGCCCCTATAGCCGAGTCCCAGTAATGTTCATAAAATCAGTTTAAATAAACTTTGAAAGATTACTTTGTACATTAATTTTCTGTAGGTCATATAAATGTTTTGTAAGAGAAAGCAAAAACTCAAAAGTTGCTAATACTGACCTTTTGACCTATGGGTCCAGGTACAACCATGCTTCGACCCTCTAGACCCTATATGTAATAAACAATGTTATATTTACACATATTTACACTGACCTGACATGTTACCATTAGCAAATCAACAATAACCTTCTCTCCTTGCGGTCCAGGCATGCCGATTTCTCCCTAGAAGCATTAAACATTTAAATCAATACGGCAATAACATAATCAAAATCTTATTCACAAATGAGATATAGAAACATTGACTTACAAAAGAACCTCTAGGTCCTTCTGGTCCAATTGATCCTGGTAACCCTGGCAACCCAAGTGACCCCTGCAGATCCATAAACATTTAAAAAAGCTCACTTTAAAAAAATATAACCAAATACATAATATAAGCCATAAAGTGCTTGTTCAATTGTTCAATGCACATTTTTAACTTTATTTTCATTTTGAATTCTCTTACTTTATCTCCATCTCTGCCTTGAAAACCACGAAGTCCTTTCAATTGTCTAGAGGGTGGCAAGTAATAGCTATCTCCCTTAAAAAATAACCATTCTTTATGGTCATCATTTTATCATTGACATGATTGCATTTTTTTTAAATATGTATTTAAGCTTATTAACATAAAGGACACAAGTTGATCAAATAAAACACACCTTAAGTCCTTTCATTCCTGGCCTCCCCTGAAAACAACAAAAACAAAAAGTGTGCTGTTTAAATTGACAGCTTATATTAGAGTAAGGCTCAAATCCAGACACACACACACACATATAGATATACATATACTGTATATAATTCACACTATATATGCTTACTTAACTCACCTGCCACCCAGGAGCTCCCATCGGCCCTATAAAGCCTGGGGGACCAGGCTCACCCTGAAAGAAGAAAGTCATTGATTACACTGAACGTTCATATGGTTAAATAATTAATTACAATTTATTCACAAAATAACTTGTGTATAACCTTTGTTCCATTGCATCCTGGGAGACCATGAGGCCCTCTCGGCCCCTCTTTTCCAGGGAACCCCTGAAAGAGGAAAACATGATATTCACAAGATCATCTTTAAAGCCCTGGCCATAGGTGGAATAGGCAAATCGAGGAGCTTTATTTAACTCCCATGCTGCGTCCTAAATCACTTACTTCCCTACTATATAGTACGCGAAAAACAGTATGCAAGGCGAGTAGTATGTCCGAATTCATAGCATTCAAAATTCA
>JAUMHI010000057.1:14222196-14243922 GCA_032359435.1 Enteromius unitaeniatus | reverse complement strand
CATTCATACTATATAGAACATACTTTTTAATGGTCGTGTAGTACGTTCAATTTTAAATGTAGTACCTACTTAAGCAGCATGAGATTTCGGACGCAGCACCAGTCTCTCAGTCGAATATTCGCGGGATGTTTTGATCATACCATTTGGCTATATAGGGCTGCTCAATGTCTGATTTCCCACTACCATTTTTTCTCCCAATAAATTAATATGCATCTTATTAAAATAATGTTGTAAATAAGAATCTGAAAAGAAAGAAGCTTTAAATAAATATTTAACCTACGTTAATTTAGATTTAACTAGTTTAATTTTCCATAATCCGTGACTGTTAACGAGACTCAAATTGAGGCAGAGCGAAAGGACTGGATTTTTTTCAATCAGGTATTTCAGCTGGTTTATATTGTGTATATTATTTATCTCATATAAGATGTATTTGGTTGAGTTACGCCGAAGTAAAGCCCTTATATCTTCAACGCATTGCGCGAGCAGGGCAAACAATGAAGAATATTAATACTACTACTATAATAATATTAGAACATTAAACTATGACTGGGACTGTAATATATTATACATAATATTTTAATTAGAAAACTATTATAATAAAACGCTGCAAACATTTAGAGTTTATGGAGTTCATTCCGAGCCGCACAGACACCTTCACTTCTGCATTCAGGGCACTTTGTGGACTCATTTTCTGTGTGTGTTCATTTCAGTATTTATGACTGTTGAATGACTTGACTCTTATTCTGCCCCAACCCCAAACATATTCGGCAAAATTTCGATTTGACTCTGAAAATTTAGATATAGATAGTTAGATTTTTTTTTTTTTCTGGTTTTAAGTTTAGTAATAACACTGATAAACTCCAATTCAACTTATTAAAAGCAAAATAACAAAGATTTTCTCTAAAATAAAACTTACCGGGAGTCCTGGTGTGCCAAAGTATCCAGGTGCCCCTGAAGCTCCCTTATTGAGAGAATGAGAATAAGAGACAGATTGGCTGGTATTGAGTTACACAGCAACTGTCACAGGAAATATATTAACACACTCACACACTCCGTACCCTAGAACCTTTAAGTCCGGGTATGCCTGGAAATCCTATATTTCCCTGTGTAATAAATACATTTAAAAAAAAATATTACCAACATTAATCAATTTTCAAATTGTGCACTTAAGCAGCCGTGTGCAACATACATTGTCACCGGGAGGTCCAGAAGGGCCTTCTTTTCCTTGATGCCCCAGAAGTCCTTGTACACCAGGCGGACCACGAAAACCCCTCTGCCCCTGAGTAAATAAAACACATAATAGTTATAAAATGTTATGAGAGTATGTTGTTTTATCAGCTATATTGGTTTATTAGCAATATTAGAAACTTTATTGATTAAGTTGCATGATTTTCTGTGGGCAAACCGCTGGAGTAAAACAATAAAAAGCTAATCTGCAGATTTCATGCAGATGGAATTTATAGATTTCATAAAATCATGTAGTTTATGAGAGACACAATCTCTGATTTTATTTTCAGCTTCAGACTGATTTAGTTCAGTTGGAGGATATCAAATGTTTATATTATGAACTGATTTTAGAGCGCATATTGCTTTCATTTGCACGTTTCATTCGAAAGAAACCATTGTCACTCTGATATTTTATTGCTTAATTTTACATCTTTATATTTTTTTGGTGATTTTTCAACAAAAATTTAAAATTAATAATCAAGCTTGCTTCACAGTCCGAGATAATATTGAAATATCACTAACAATGTAAAAGGTATTCTTAAGTGTTTTGTATAAAAATCTGTAAAAAATTTACTGCAAAAAGACATATTATGGAAGCTCTTTTCCGCCACTAAAAAAAAAAAGCCAGAATTCACAATTCTGACATTCTTTTAATTTTGAGATATAAACTCGAAATTTTGAACTACTGTATAGTGTTTGTGTCATGCAATTCGGAGAAAAAAAGTCTGAATTGTGAGTTAAAAGAGTTACAATAACCTATTACTTATATGGAAACGGTTTCCATACATGTACCACTAAAAGAGTTTTTTTTAATCATGCTAAAAGGCTTCTTTTTTTTTTTTTTTTATTAAAAAGTATCAATCAGATGACAGAAGGCATTTAGAGATTTATACAACAGATTTTTTGCAAACATTTGATCATGTTGATAATTTAAAGGTCTTGTGCATGAATTCTGACACAGTAGGCTTTACATTAAAAATGTGCATGACGGCCCTAGTCTAAAAACAGGTAATGCACGGTGGAATAATTTTTACACTGGGCAAGCAGAGAGAACTTCATCAAAGCTGAATGTGAATTGTAGCTTTGACACAGATTTTTCAAGATTATTTGCAAATATTCTCAACAATACAGAGGCTTTAAAACTCCATGGACAAATAGCTCCATGGACAATCTAATTCCATGTACAACCCTAGCCTTTATTGCAATGAACATCCCATGACAGGTATGCCAAACATATGTGTATAGAAAGTAGAACACAGACTTTTCTGCACAGGTGGACATATACAGAGGAACAGATGCATGACTTGTATTGCTGATAAGTGTTCTGTAGCTTTGGGCATCAAAAGTGTAGCTAGGAATACAGTGATAGGGTGATACGGACACCTGGGTGGCCAATACATCTATCACGTTACCTGGAAATAGTTAAGAGGCAACCCACCACCACAAAATATGCTTTTTTCCCCCAATTTTGGACCTGGTGACCCAAGTTTCAGAATTTCTGATGTAGAGACGACCACAACCAATAATTGATATTTTGTGTTTTGTAATAATGCAATACAGCAAAACGTATAAAATGTAATTTTTCAGGTAGGGGTGTGGGATATGATGATTTTTGAAAAATTTCAAAAATCACCTTTTTAAGAAATATCCTAGTATCGTGCTGTTTTATCTGCAGTTCTAACGCGTCTTTCTCGACATGCTGAACAAGGCAATGGTAGAATACACTGCACTCACTCGCAATCACAAAAGTACATTATTTGCCGATGAATCATTTTTATTTGTGTGCTGTCCTCACACGCTTTTCCAGTGCATCTGAAGCCACGTGCACTAAAAGCCTGTCAAGTAGCGCCTAATTACAGAGTTAAGATATTTATCACATCTGATTGTGGTAATACTGTCAAAAACAAAGCGTTAAACACAGTTGCTTGTGTCTAAAGTGAAGGTAAACACGGATAAAAACAGATGCAGTATATTATAGTATATAAAAACAGGTGCCAGTATATTAGATGCGTTCAGCTCTTAAAGGGACAGAACTAAACATGTTGCCACTTGTCAATTAAAGGAATAGTTCACTCAAAAATTATAATTGTGTCATTAATTACTCACTTACATGTTGTCCCAAACCTGTATTAATTTCTTTCTTGTGCTAAATCAGATATTCTAAGTAACCAAACAGTAGCTGGTCCTCACTGAATTTAATAAAATGTTCAACAGAAAAAACATCACAACAATCCACACTTTTTAGCTGCTTTGAAACAATGTGTGCCGTAAAAAGCACTATAATAATGCATATGAAATTCGTTCGTTCACCAGACGGGGGCAGCATTTACATTTGATTTAAATGTGAATGTCCCTGCATGTTTAACTTTAGGAGCTCTAGATATTTTCACACTAGCTCCACTGATGTCCTGAACACACTTTAAAGAGAATGGTAGTAGAGTATATATTTGTGAAATTGTATTGTCATTTGTGTGTAAATATAGTTTAAATATAAATATGTATATGTTTGTTTACATGTTCTGTTACCTTTTGTCCTTTAATTCCTTGACAGTTGCATCCTGATTTTTCACTGCAAAAACAGCCCTGTGAAGAAAACACAAGCAAAATAACAGCATGACTGCAAAAATGCATTTACAGATGAAGTAGCACCATAAAAGCATCATGCTTACTGATGAGAAAATAAAATCACCAAAAAGGGAGAAATATTGATTAAAAACTCTAATCCTTTGTGGTTTGGTAGCATCTTGTCATTAGGAGTAGTTAATTGAGCGTAGGCATGAGATGTGCCAAAATTAAAATGAAATCAACTAATCATGAAATGCATAAAAATTAATTGCTGAAAGGAATCCCAGGAGTTTCTCTGGCTCTCTGCATGAACATGCATTGTTCCGGATGAACTCTAAAATTAAAAGGCACGCATGGGTTCATGGCCTCACATCTCCCTAGTTATGTCTTTGGAATAGCAAAGTTATGCATATCAATAACATTATAAATGTTTCATATACACCTTTAACATATGAAGAACCTTTCTGTTTCACAAAAGGTTCTTTGTGGCGACAGAAGGTTCTTCAGATTATTAAAAGGTAAGAAAAGAGATGAATGGTTCTTTAGGAACCAAAATGGAACATTTGTGGCATTGCATTGCTGGGAAAAACCTTTTAAGCAACTTCATTTTTAAGGGTGTACACTACCATTCAAAAGTTTAGAATAAAAAAAAAATCATCAAAGGATCAAAAGTAATATTATGAAATATTTTTATTACTTAAAATAACAATTTTCTATTTTTATATTAAAAATGTTATTTATTTCTGTGATGGCAAAATTGAATTTTAGACTTCAGTGTCACATGATTGTTTACAAATCATTATAAAGATTCAGAAGTTTTTTGTAAACTTTTTCATCACATGAATTGTGTATATTTTAAAATATATGGCAATGGAAAACTGTTTTTACTGGTAATAGTCTTGGTGAACATATAGGACTTTTCAAAATCTTGTTCATTCTTAAATTTTGTCCAGTAGTGTATACAAATTGTATTGTTTTATCCTTGTCCCAGAATTTTTATCTTAAATCAGTTTTTGAAATTACAAAATTGCCTAATAATCCATGCATCTGCACTGTTGGACATTTTAGGAGACAAATGTTGTGAAGTCTATGTTGTGATGTCTGTTTCAGAAGTCTACAGGACCAAACTGTTGATTTGTTATCAAAGTTCAGATACACAGGGTGGACCTGCGTACACTTGAACACACTAAGACAAAACATGTCTCCTGATGTTCTCAGATGAGTGAGACTTTTGTCAATGGGGCAACCCTCCTTCAGTGTAACTCAATCTACTTGTCTAGTATTGTGAGTGTCGTCTATGTGCAGTTCTGATGGATAAAAGAGTCTGTATACAGACAAACCATGATCAGATGGGCTGTGATAGACAATCTGTTTGGGTTCGGGTTGTTTGGGTTTTACCGTGCATGTAACACTAAGAGAAGAGAGAGAGACTCACCCACACCAAAATGCACACATATTAATGTGTCTGGAGGGAGGAACACTGTAAACAGGGATGTGGGACTTCAATGGAGCTCTTCAGAAATATTTAACAATTTGGAATTCATTTCAGTTCAATTGTACATGTGATGTGCAATTATATGCGATTTATATGTGTTTTGTGTGCATGCATAGGCCCGTATGGGAGTGTCTGTGTGTGTGTGTTATCAGTCATGATAGATCTATAGTCACTGTTCTGTGAAACTTCTGAACCAGCTGACATTGAACAGATACCATCACAACAGACCAGAATCAGATACAGACCTGCATTTGCCTGAGGAAAGAGAGAGAGATGGAGATGAAAGTGGACAAGGTGGAAAAACAGAAAGGATTTTCATCCATTTCAACCAAGTGCCACTATTAGCAATATGCAAACGATGAAATGACATTTCTAAAGCAATCTGGGAAGATTAAAAATATATATATATATAACTTTAAAATTAATGAGCCTACCTTTTAACAATAATAATGATAATCCTAAAGGGGAAACATGTCATGTGGCTTACCGCTGCTATGATGATCTTGAGATGTTTGAGTGTATATATTTCACTCAAGGCAAAAATACATAGTCTAACTTTTTATTTTTGTGGTTACGGTAACATTGCTTAAAAGTTCTATTTAAATGATCTCTGTGTTAGCCTTATGGAAAACTTAAAGTGACAGTTCACCTATTATTAAGTATATAATTAAGATTGAGAATGTGGGTTCCTGGGCGCCATTGACTTCCATACTATTTCTTTTTCATACTTTGCGAGGGAATCGGAAACTGTTTGGCCAGACAGAATGGCAATTTTTAGGTGAAAAGATCCCCTCAAACCCCTTTTCTCTGACCTCACAACCAAACCCTGCATCCCTAGAGATCTCTGCAATAATCGTATCTATAATTTTTTTGTTTTTAATCCTTGCTTGAATCAGCATTGATCACAGTTTAGTTGTGAGTTTATGTTTTTGTCTTTCTCCCGTTGCCATAACAATAGCACAATGTCTAAAAAGCATGCAACTTTTAGTAAAATCTACACTAAACTAAACCACAATACATATAACAAATTTCACTTTTACCAAAGTTTGTTGCCTATCTAGATTCATAATCATAAGCTCTGCAGGTAATGCAGATAAGGTATGACATGACACATACTTTAATATACACAGAGGCATGTGTAATGAAATATGTGGCCTTCTGAGAGATCTCAAGATGATTGAGAAGTCCAGATGCAGATGTGCTGGGGGCTTCAAGAAGCTTCAAAGGGCCCTGCAGAATGAGTTTATTTTTGCTTACAGATGCACAGCCTCTATGCAGGTGTGCTCAGGTACGGTCACGTTCTGACAGGTAAACACCAAGCACACACACCAACATGCTCAAAATATTTGTACAAAGCATGTCTCACATTGAAATGTCACTCATCAATCATTTGTAAAATCATTTCGTGGTTTAAGAAAAAAAAAAGTCCCACCAATTTGATTTCATATACATTAGAGATGATGCGAGATGAGACTTGATGAGACCATTGGAAAAAAGATAGGAAAATTGACTAGATACAGAAGAGAAAATTAGACCACAAAAAAGTATAAAATGTGAGCATAGCAAACCGCTTGTGTTAGTTTTAAAATAGTTGAACCAAGCCCAAAGTAAGAGCGGTGTAGCGATGAATAGGAAATATTCATAAACACTCTCTTAGTCTCTCAGAACACACAGACAGGCTCAGGCTGACAGCATACAGACACTGTAAGTCTTGTGTGCCAATATGGATGGGATCTGGCATCTATCTGATACCTGTCTGAAATAATCAAGCTAATGTTCGTCTGCTTGTGAAGAGCCTTTATTCATCATGCAGATGTCTTCTCGTATCAACAGAAAATGAGTTAACTCACGGTCTGTCAGTAACACTACTATGTATTAACATGCCCTTGGAAGCTGACTGACAGTAAGACAAAAACATTTACACTGAACACAACACAATGGAAACCCACCAGGAAATGCTGTCAAGATGCATACCAGGTGTAAAATGAGATACCAGGCACTGAATGTCTCTTAGTAAACACCCATTCTACTGGAGTTTCCTGCTAAACTATGAATGAGATACACTACTTTCTAAAGTTTGGGGTCAAGAAGTCTTTTGTTTTAAGAAATATTGATTTTCTCTTTTAACAGCACCCTCAGATTCCAGATTTTCAAGTAGTTGTTTCTTAACTATTTGTCCTGTCCTAACAAACCATATCAATTAAAAAAGCTTATTTATTCAGATTATTTATAATCTCAATTTTAAAAAATGGACCCTTATGACTGGTTTTGTGGTCCAGCATAAACAAAGGCTTGAAACCCCATTGAAGTTGAAATTGGAGGAGAAGCAAGAGTGAGTGCAAAAGATGATCTTAGAGTATGAGTAGAAGTGTAAATATGAAGAAAGTCAGATAGGTAACTGAGTGCCTTATTAGTTTAAATTCAACATGGCAATGAACCAGGAGCCAATGCAATACAGGAGTTATATTATAGTTCTGTAAATAACTTGTGCCAGTCTGTTTTTTGAGCCAACAAGAAGATTTCACATTTAAGTCTTCCAGATTTTATGTGAATCGGACTTTAATATCAGCTACACAATCTGAGAAGACAGACTGAGGAAAAACAGAGGTGGGTTTGGAAGACAGGTAAATGTGGGTGTCATCAGAACAGCAGTGAAACTGAATACCAAAATTCTTCGGAAAAATATTACAGAGAGGTAGAAGATAAATAAGAGAGTCCTGGGGAACCTCACTAGTAACACATGCAGGCTTTTATGTAAGCTGCTTCAGCTGTACAAACTGAGTATGACTCATTAGAGAAGACTGAAACCAAGTCAGGGCAGTGCCCATGATTCCAATAGACTCAACAAAATACTATTCAAGATAGCATCGAATGCTGTATCAATTAGCCTATTAAGTTGCAGTCACAGTCACTTCCCCCAGTAAACAGTAATCCATAGCATATTTTAAGTTTCTCACTCAATTCTTTTTTCAGACCAATAGACCACCTAATGTGGCTGCACTTTTAAAATGCTTTCTAAAGGACACTTCATTAATGGCTGCTGAAAAAACAATATTACTGTTTCTACTGCATTTCCATATAATATAATGCATTAAATGCAGCCTTTAGTGAGAATAAATGACTTCTTTTAAAAACATGAAAATATGACCCTAAAACTTTTGTTACGGTAACTGGTTGACATATAGCATGAATATAGAGTTTATAAATGCTAGGTGGTTTCTTACAAGCTAAAGACAAAATACACCTGTAGGATGTCCCCTGTTTTATTCTGCTCCAGGCAAAATTGTGTGATCGACACCATCTTCCCAACATCCATCGAACACACACATCACCACCACCCTGACTTCCTGCTGCTTGGAATGGCTGAGCTCAGTCAGGCCTTCTGATTGGTCAAACATGCAGAAAAATAAACATGGCGGGGTAAATGCTGCATCTGTAAATCCCTCAGTGGGCGACGATGAGTCCTACTGGCTTTATATGAATAGAGGGACTCTGAATCCACAGGCAGGCTGGACAATGCACTCAATCCAGGGACTAAAAACACACAGGTCACAGTCGGGATATAGGATTAGGTTTTAGCAGTGGAGAAGAGACAAGAAGAGAGAAAAAACAAGCTTCTTGTGTTTGCCTCTGCTCTTATTTCTCTCCTCCATGATATCTTCACCCTCAGGGCTGATGCAGAAGTTATTGACTTCAAAACATTCCTGGCATTTCTCGGTTTATTCCCTGCATTTCCACCCCACCACAGAAAAACCTGTCTGACTTTCTTTGAACATAAACACTCTGCTAGCTGGAGTCATGTTTTGACAAACTCTCTTCTGCAAGACAACGTCATTGACACAACATGGAAATCCCAAATCATGTGCCCTAAATCTCTAGCAAAACACTGTACAAATAACAGACTTAACTAAAAATGCTCACCTTCACTACTTGAATTCAAAGCTTACTGTTCAAATGTGGCATATCTGGGGTGAGATGGAGATGGAGGAGATAGGCAGAGGGCGTGAGAGAGAGACAGAGGTGCGAGAGACCTGGGTCTGGATGAGGGACAGCAAAGACAAGACACAGCCTGCATAAAAATGTCTGCTTCTGATAACAACAGAGAGATGGTACACATACTGTAGAATAACACTGACCAAACACTCATTCTCATACACACAAAAATGCAGGTAAAGAAACAAAGAAAGTATTAAAACAATAGTGGTCAAAGTAAAAAAAAAAAAAAGAAAAAAGCTGAAAGAAAAATCTGGAAAAATAAAAAGTTCTGTACCAGTACAACAGTACCATATGATATCAGATGGCAACTATTTTTTTATTTCAAACATATGCATACATAATATAGGAAAGAAGAAGTCAACATAAACCAGAACGCCAGGGTTTCATGGATGACCAAGCACTGCATAATATTTGAGTTCAAAAATCAAATAATAAAAATACATAGATAAATAAATAGAAAGAAAACAAGAATAAATAAATTAGAACTCCAATTATACAAATAATAAACATTATACTTATACAAAAACACTCAAAAGGAACATACATTTTGAGTTTTGATAGCCTTTTTGTTACAAGAGGCAAAGATTTTATATAAATCTTAATATCTTCTTGAAAATGAAACTAATTGGGGAGATCTTTCATAGTTTTACATTTGTGAATCAAATATTTTGCAAGCAAAACAATGAGAAAACAGACATTTATATATTGTTTCTCAAAATAGCGTTATATCGCTCAGGTTGATCTGTGAACTTGTTTTGTTTTGACGTCACTACTGAGCGCCCCTGCTGGAGTCTGAAGAAGCCAAGTCTTACTAATTTCAAGGGAACTTCTATCCGAGGCATTATTTGTTTAAGTTCGTCTAACGTGTGTCTTTGGACGCAACAAACACATTTAAAAGACGCTTCTAAACAAAGCGTTTGTCATATAATTCAGATAAATAAAGGTGTAATGAAATAATGAACAGTAAGATAGTGATGTATCGACTGATACGTATCACGACAGAAAGCCAACTTCTCAGACAAGTTATTTTTTAATATTCCCAAATACTTCAAAAACAAATATGTTTAAGATATTGTATTTTTCATAATAATTCTGATATCTTCTTGTCATGAACCAGGCTAATTAAAATCTAGAGCTAGCTGAGATATGAGAAATAATTCAGACATTTCTTAAATTACTTTTTCTTTTCTTCGTTAAAATGATAAAAAAAAAAATAAAAAAAAAACTGTAGGAGTAGGAAGTAAGCTTTTTAGTAGCAATCTTTTATGAAACTCACCGATTTAGTTTTTGCATGAGTAAGAAGTCCCATCAATATCATTCCGTAAAGGGTCGCTCGCAATTTTAGGCAAGAACCCATCCTCTCTCATCCGCACCGGACCCGCGCGCAATCCCCACCGGTCCAATCGGAACCTATCAAACGAATATCTCCGAATCTACCTCCGGTGCCACCTGCAGGACTGCGACCATCTCATAAACAAAACGTTTTCCTGCTGTCTGTGAATCCTCAAGAATATCAAATCTCTGGGGGTTCGAGGAAGTGTGTTTGTCAGATTCGGTCGTACCTGCGTTTGTGGTTAGACAGCTCATGACGTCATGCTGAAACGAAGAGCCGCGGCGGATAACGTTACCGGATCACTTTGGCCGACTCTTTTGCGCGTTTCTGTTAACGTTTTCGACGTGCACCTACTATATATGGTATTTTACGCGTTAATGTAAAGCCGCGGTGGCGCAGGGAACTACGGGAGCAGGTGAGGAGTTTCACTTTGTTTGTGTCTGCTTGTTGTTGTATTTGGGTGTTTGATTAAATGCACTTGTGAATGTCGTTTCAATGGTGCGTGTTTTGTTTAATAAACCTATCAGTCAAGTATCCTGTTGTCAGTAGCGTATGGGCGAATGCGTAGCCATGAGTTTCAGCAGTTAGAAATTAAACAGGCTACAGGTTGAAATCACTGGATGCATGGTCTTCCTTGACCATCACTTTTCTGATGTGACAGAATTTGTACGTCTCTAGGTGAAAATACTTTTAACTTTTAATTAATTGGTTGCATTTGATGTATAGTTGCCCGAAAGTAAGTTACTTGTTTGAATGACAAAAGTATTGCAAGATTGCACAAAATTGGAGAGTGCATATGCCAAATTTGCTACAATTGGCACAAACATTGTTTGTTCTATGCATTTATTTATTAAAATTATGCATTAAGAAAATGTAGCATTTTATTTAATCTTGCAGCAGCGCTCTTTGTACTTGCCGTTATCAACAAATGTTGAAAAATTATATTGACCAGTGTGATAACAGTTTGTTATTAATAATAACATTGATCAAATCTGGTCAGAAATAAGTATGAGAAATGTTATGGCTTGGGTGCGCAGCTGATGTCTGGTAAATTCATCCATGTTAAAACCCTTATCCTTCTAATGATTTTAATGTCATTATATTTCCTGGATATGCACCTGTCTGTCTAGTTTGTGTGGCCATTGTCCATGTCACTGAGTTCTTGACTTGTGTGCCATGAAAAAGAAGCCATCCGGAAAGATCAACTTTGTCCCAGCTCCATCTATTGTATTGATATAGCCGGGCTCTTTCATTTTCACTCCCTTTTCTCACCACATCCACTGTATTGTCAGCCAAAAGAGATATTATCTGTAACATATATCTGTATATCTATATGTTACACTGACAGATGAATTTCCTGTGCATTCATCTCTTAATTTTTTTTTCTCTCAGGTGGATGAGTTGTCCGTGGGGACTTCAGGAGCCATAGCTAGGCCTACATAACTGACCACACCATTCTAAGGCAGTGGATATATATATCAACAGGTAGCACATGCCCTGAGTGGTGGCTGAGATGACACGCCCCCGCCGGATGACCTCGAGCAGCCTTTTTCTCTGGTAAGAGTCCCTATTGTCTTAATATTCCAATCATCTTTTCAAATGTCATCTTTTCATAATTCAATTAAATCAAACAAATCCTAATCAGCGGATTAAATCCGTGCATCTAATAACACAACTGTCATCAAAAGATCTTATCTTAAACACTGTTCTCAGGATTTATCTCTGCTGCCATAGGCTGCCGTTGCTTCTGTGAGGAGGTCACTTAGAAAACTGCATAAACTATTATTTAAAAAAAATTAAACAAAAAGTATTTATAATAATACTTGTATTCAGCAAAGATGCATTGTGTTGATGAAAAGTATCAGTAAATACATTTTTAGTTCTATAAAAGGTTTCTGTTTTTAGGCGAGACACTACAGGTGAATAGGGTAAAACTTACAAATAGGACCATGAAACTTTACCAGTTGATTACTCACATGAATAGGAGAAAAAAAATGCATTGCAAGTTTTTTAAATTTTATGTTTAAATATGCAAAAGAGGCAATATCTCATTAAATATGCGGAAATTTGCATATATGTCAGGTACATATATCTGAATATAGAATAAAGCCAGGTGCAAAATTTTTCATTTTGTTTATACACAAACAGAGGGATTTTAGGATATCTGCTTTCATTACCTAGGAAATCAAAATATACCATCCATAGCCTTAAAAATAGAAATTTTTGCCATATTGTTTCTTAAAAATGTCCCATAACTCAGGCCAGAAATGATTTATTAACAAATCCCTCTGTAAATATCTTCTGAATACTAGTGAGAGTATAACTGGAAAGTTTGGTACAACATAGGCTGAGATATTGGTACCGGAAAATGACAAAAAGCTCATTTTGAGAGAACGGCATTTGAAGATTTAAATACGGGAAGAAAGTTATGGTCACAAGTAAACAAAATGTTATAAAATAATAATTTTAACACATTCTTTTTACATTTTCTTTATAGTATTTCTAAAGAAACATTTTGAGGGACTAAACTAGCCCAAAATCTCAAAATTGACCACCGCATAAAAAACTTTTTTTTTAAAATGTTTTTGCCTGTAGTGTCTCACCTTAAACAATACTGAAAAATGTATCGCAGTTTCCTCAAAAATATTAAACAACGCATCTATTTTCAGCATTATTAATAATGTTTCTTGAGCAGCAAATCGATATTGATCATGCAGCACGGAAAGGGTTAGTTCACTCAAAAATGAAAATTCGGTCATTAATTACCCTTGTGTCGTTCCAAAACCCATAAGACCTTTGTTGAATGATAAAACAAATAATAAAAAATTATATTTTTGATGATATTAGAGAGCTATCTGACCCTCCATAGACACCAATAGAACGGATCTTACCCACCCCACACATTTGGTACTGTGCATTTTGCTGAAAGTCAACTAACTTCTTTATAGTTACTAACATTATGTCTCAATCCTTTATTTTTCAGCAGGAGGCTTTTATTGGCACTTATGATGATACACACAGCTTTGGGGGTGAGTATTATCTTCATAAATTTGTCTTAATGATATTTACAATGAGATGAGATTGCTGGCCGAGTCTGAGTTTGTATATACTGGACATTTTACGTTTTTGAGAGTATAGCATCATTTATTTTGCGGAACATAAAACGGAGATATGTTTCAGTGTTGTTTTTTTCCTGTTGTTATGTTCTTTCGCAAAAACAATTGAGTTCTCTCAAAAAAATGATTGCATCTTCTTAAAATCTTTGCATTCTCTCACAAAGGTATTGCTTCCCTTGAGAAAAGTTGCATTTGCTGACAAAAACACTGAAATGTAGTTTTTCCTCCCACCTCATATTATTTCTGTCACAAAAGTTTTGGGACAGAATGCAAAGTCTGTCAGGGGAAAGCAAAAGTTTTGCTAGAAAGCTCAGTTTCTCAGGGGAATGCAGTATTATTATGAATAAGTGCAAAAGGACCCGGGGGAACACAGTTGTTTTGCAAGACAACACAATGAAATACCTTTCCTCCTATCTTCTTATATAACAATCACCATGTTCTTTCTGGGAATGTGTTTTTAAATGACTAGATTTTACCAAGCAATGGTACAGTAAATGTGATCATACATTAAAAAAGCAGCTGTTTGTGTAGGAATTGAGGCACTTCTTTAAGTCTGGCCTAATTTCTGGAGTGACCACCACTTTAGTTTGATTGTGAGATGGAAGTATTGATGAAGAGGTCCTGTGCTGATTATCTTAACATGTTAAGCAATGTTTTAAATGCACTCATCTTCTGATTTCACTGGCATAGAACAACCTTTGAAGTCAAGTGGCACATGATCCAAAGGGGCTATGATGGCATGAGGGATACAGACATCTTTGAAAAAGGTTTTAAAGGTTAAAAAAAAAAATCATCCCCAGCCACCCATGAAGAAATATGTGTTGCTGGTGAACAGTGGTAGAGTATTTGATTGATAGATGTTTTAATGGGAGTGATTAGGTAGCATAAATGGATTCTGTTATTGTTTGTGTTTGCTTTTATGCCAGGTTATTGATAATTGATAGTGTATTGTAGTTTCCCTCGTCTGTCCATAAGGCCTCTTTCAGGGATTGTCTCTGAGCTGGGCTTGGCTGATAGAATGCACAAGCACAGATGTATACAGAACATTACTTATGAGGGCAGATGGATGGAGATTGCCGTCATACTTTCGCTAGCGCTGAACAGAAGAAGAATAAAGAGGGAATGAGAGCCAAAAAGATAGGTAGTGAGGTACATTCACTGAGAAGATAAGAAAACCTCATCTAGATCAATGCCCATACTTGACGTAAGAGAAGAGGAATGCAGACATATTTCTAATGCAAACAATCCAAGTACTGTAAATGAGCTGTGCAAAATTCTGTCATCAATTATTTACTTTTGTGCTGCTCCGAACACGTTTTTCTTCCATAAAATAGAAAAGGAGAAGCTTTGAATAAAGTTGTTTTATTTTTTTTTGCATGGATTTGCAAAGTCTTTAAGCTTCGAAAAAGGATGTGAAAGCAGCATATTCACACAATAGCTTTTTTGTGAATTACCTGAATAATCAGTTATTTGTTAGTTATTATACCTAATAATCTTTTCTTCTGTTGAGCTGGTGACTGCTTAGACCAGGTCATTGAGTGAAAAGAACCATTGATTCTTGAATCAAGCTTCTTCTTCTCCAGTGAACTCTCATGAAAGGTACACTGAAAAGATCTATTGATTGTTAAATGTCATTAATTCTCTAACAAACTCTAATGAAAGATTCACTGAAAAATCTGACTTAAAAAAACTTGGTTTTTGAACTGGACATCATTAATTCTTCAATGAATCTTCATAAAAGATTCACTGAAAAGATCTGACTCGGTTTGATTCTTCAGTCAGCCGTCACTACTAGCTCTCATGAAAGATTCACTAAAAAGATATTTTTTAAAAATCAGTCAGCTATTGATTGTTAAATCGAACATTTCTCCCTCCCGAGTGAACTCTAATAAAAGATTCACTGAAATGATGTGACTCAGAAGAACTCTATTCTTGAATCAAACATGACTACTTCTCAAATTAACTAATAGTAATAGAAGACTCACTAACAAATGTCTCTTCCAAAACCTTTCATTAAATGTCAACTCATGGATGTCAGGTTTTTTTTTCTAAAATCTAAATTACAGTCTTTTTCTCAGAAAAAAAGCTATTGAATGTATTCAGATGGAGTGTAGACTTTGGAAGATAGAGTTGTGTGGTCCACTTTGATTTTACTGAAAAGAGCCACCAGGATATTCATCTTTTTTGTTCTGTTCAAGAAAGAAGAAAAGCCATGCAGGTTTAGAATGGCATAAGGGTGGGTCAATAATGTCAGCATTTTTAGGAAGTTAAGGAATTTCAGAAAAGTGAGAGTAATGATGGCACAGATGCATGTTCCTGCACAGATTATTTTGCCTAAGGCATTTTGTCTGATTCTGTGTGAAGGGGGTCAGGGCTAAGTTGTAAACCTGAACAAATGACCAGGTGTCACAAAGCAGGTGCTTCCTCACACACACACACACACACACACCTACACACGAACACGCATGCACACACACACAGACATACACACGAACACACACATACACACACAAAGACACATCCTGTCCCGCATTTATTGTAGATGCATACATTTTCACTGCATGAAGGAGTAACTTTTAACATGATGAGTTACACTACCAGTACTGAGTTTGTTTCATGTGAGCTTTCAAACTTTTATGATTTAAAGACTTAAATGCTTGGAATTAGAGCATACAAATATAAATTGGTTTAAATAAACTGGTTTTGTTTTGTTAAACATTTGCTGACCTCTAGACGGTTCCTAATGTTCCAATTTCCTAGTTTGGATGACTTTTGCAGCTGCAGCTCCTGCATCTAGACTTGCTAGATCTAGCTCTGTCCAGATGTTCTAACTGTAAGTAATTTGGGTTGCAATGTGTTCACAAATTATGGCATAATTAGTTTGCCCTGTTCAATGCATAGGCCAATGAATGGCTGTCTTGTCAACATCCTGTCAGAGGGGCAGAGTAAAGCGGGCGTACAGGTAGGGAAGAGCAGATGGATGGGGGAAGATACAGAAAGTCATTTTATCACATCCAAATGTCTCAGTACATAAATTCTTGTAAATCTGTACTGTTAGAGACCCCCAGTCAGGCTAACTGAAATAAACCTGGCTTCTTTAGTTAACTTTATACTCTGAAGACCATGATCAACTGGATCAGGTGTTGGGATTTGGACCAGTTTGAGTTTTGTAAGAATTTGTAATAGTTTTTTTAGGCTCACCAAGACTGCGTTTATGTGATTGAAAATGCAGTAAAAATTTAATGTTGTAAACTATTACTGCAGGTGAGCTGATTTTGTGCTCAGGAAGTAAGTAGGTTTTTGTGGATTCTTTGATTAAATGGAAAGTTGGAAGGTTTTTATTAAAAAAGAAAACAAATTTATTAGAAAGATTTCATTGACCCCTAACTTTTGAACTGTATTATATTATTAAAATCAGTATTATTATTTATGTATTTATTCTTGGCAAATTTTGCTGGTAAGTGCAGGTTTTTGGAAGTCCTAAGATTACTTCCTAAAATATTATGCTGATTTTTTCTTAAATGGTATTGTTACATTGTTGCATAGTTTGATGTTGAAGACCAAGACTTAGATAGATTGATCCTTTACATCATAACCTCATTAAGTGGAATTTAGCCTGGATCAAGTGTAACACAGTTTTAAATAATGTATGTTTTTGGTGGTGATGGGCTAATGCACAGTACAGCTAACATGAGGGAAAGAGTAATGGAAAAAGATGGAGCAAGACAGAAAAGGTGAGGGAATAGGGGAAGCGTGTCTCTCAGTCATGCAACAACCATCGAGCCAATTCTCTTGTACATCTGATTGACTTGGAGTGAAGCGTGCAGTTATGCTCACCAGCCAGTGAGCACACTTTATCTCGGTCCCTGATGTCATCACCTGCACTTAAAACCATTAACATATGTGTGGGTCACAACCCCTTAAAAACATATGCTATTAAACATGTGTTGCATATGCATATATTGTATGTAAGCCACCATCCAAATATAATCAATATATTTGCAAATAGTAAACATCTTATTTATACAGCTTTCAGATGATTTAGAAATCACTTTAAAAATTTACCCTTATCTAGGGTCATTTGTGTTGTTTTTTTGTTTCTGAATCACTATTAAAGGAATAGGTAATACTTATACCCTCAAGTAGTTCCAAACCTGTATGAATTTCTTTGTTCTGCCAAACACAAATGAAGATATTTTGAAGTGCTAAGAATTCCGGGCTGAGAGCAGTTTGTAATTGTGCCGCACCGTACCAGGCTCACGTGGGAACACAACTGGAACCATACCTGACAGTTAGAACCATTCGGCCCGATAGTGGCAGCTATTGACTTCCATAGTAGGGAAAAAATAGTCAGTGGAAGTCAGTGGTGACCCAAAACAGCCTGGTTACAAACTTTCAAAATATCTTCCTTTGTGTTCGGCAGAACAAAGATATTCATACAGGTTTGGAACTACTTGAGGGTGAGTAAAGGATGATTGGGATTTTTGGGTAACCATTTTCATTAACTGACCCTTCTTTTTTTTGGCACAGTTTAAGAATAGAATTACTTTATAAAATATTATATACCTTTGCACAAGTGTGCATGAATTTGCGGCATTCATAATCATTGTGTGCCCTTCGGCTTCCATTTGTCTGTGCAGTCAGAGATTGTCCTTTTACCCTTTTAAAGGATGTTACTTCTGGTACTTTTTAACATGCCCTTAACGTGTCCTTGCCAAAATGTGAGAGCTGTTTGTTGTTCAGCCTGGGTGAAATGTGCCGTTTTTTCCATGAGCTCTGAATTGAAAAGCATCCATAAGGACAGAACAAGTGAGTACAGGCATGCGTTTCTAAATTCTGTAAAAGTGTAGAAAGTGTAGAAGAAGCAACCTGTCCGTTACTCAATACGCCCATATGAGTCGTTTATCCAACTCCCTGAAAAACGTCCCATCAGAGTGTATACTACAATTGCACCCCTATTGGCAATATGACATTTTCATATTAATGTTTTATTCTCTTTATTTAACCCACTGGGGAAACTGTTACTAATGAAGGAAATAAAATATTATAATCAACTGTCATCCATAAGTAGGATATACTAATTCAAACACGCAGCTGTCACCTCTCTCTCGATCAATCGACTGAATACTTAATTCAAGTAGATAACGGATTTAAGTAAATGTGATCTTACTTCACTTTCATTTCATTCTTATTTGAAGCGGTCACAATGTTGAGTTAACAAGCTCATTGCTTCGCGTCAAGTGGTTCATACCGTGCATTAAAATCGTTCAATGTACATCTAGCCGTTCATTATTCATTATGCATTCATTCTTTAGCAGCAGTTTTTTTACTGCAATATTTAAATGACAAAACTCGGTTTTGTGGAACCTATACTGTTAATTAACCGTGAGGATTTAAATTAATAGCAGTTAATAGCAAAACCGGTTAATCGCTGCATCCCTGTTCAAGATGTAGATGAGTTTCTTCATTAGAACAGTTTTGGAAAATTTTTTTACATTGCAATATTTATTCAACAATGGATCCCCTTCAGTGAATGGGTTCTGTCAGAATATTCAAATTGCTCGCCCTAATATCATTCCAAATTCATCTGGATAATATCCAAGAGCTTTCTGACCCTACATACATAAACGGCAATGCAACCAACCGCCATGTTCAAGATCCAAAGGTAGTAAGGATTTCTTGATGTCCTGTATGCTCGCTCTATTCTGCCCCTCCGACAGGATGTTGACCAGACAGCCAATCAGAGACAGTATAGCAGTTAACTCTTTGGGCTAAATGAGTAATGTTGGCCTATGCATTGAACAGGACAATTAATCTCAGACAACTAATTATACCATAATTTGTGAACGCATTGCAACCCAAATAACTTCCAGCAGGAAAATTAAAAGGTAGTAAGGACTTAATTAAAATCATATGCATAACTTGAAGTTTGAGCTTGGTGTGGACAAATCAAGCCAGTGGATTTGGTCAGGTGAACTTTTAAATACAATTTAGTAGTACATTTCTGTAGTAAACATACAACGTCACAATCTGTGTACCATTAAAAGCGGTTTTACTATGATTAGAACAGTAGCAACTATGTGAGGTTGCAATGGCAACCAGACACATTGCTCACAAATTACTTGTAAAGGCTGCTCTTTTTTTCTGCTAGTAATAAATGTAAAATACTGAGCTAACGGTGTGTCTTCTGGATCACCTTATGAGGCTATCTGTAACGCTCAGGCAAGGGACACAGGAGTCAGGGTTGAAGTAAAGTAACAAAGGTTTATTGAAACACAATTCAAGGAAATATCAGCTGGGGATCGGAGCAAGGGATCAGCATAAAGGTTCCTTTCAGGTCTATGCTCAGTCTGCTGTGTGATCTCCAGGCTTACGTACAGGATGCAGGTAAGCGTCAGTGTTGTTACCTCGAGCTCAACCATCGAGCTACTGGGGATTGGGGCTTATAACTGGTGTAGGTGACTGATCGCAGGTGTGTCCAATTACTCATTAGTCTGGTGACTGAGAGCAGGTGTAGGTGACTGCGCTGGGACCAGCGCACAGAGACCCTCCCGGGAGGTGTATCCTCGCACCACGAAACATCCGGTGGGGGGTGGTTGTGCGCCCTAGAGGCTGCACTGGGTAGAGTCACTAGTCGCCTCCAGGGCGGTATCGTAGCTCTAATGGCACGGATCAGGAGCCTTAGCGGGCCATGGCAGATCTCGAGTCCCCGCAGGCCATGCCGGATCAGGAGCTACCTGTGGCTGTGGTGGATCAGGGGCTGCCTGTGGCGGATTAGGGGCATGTCACGCAACAGGCAAGCAGTAATAATAGGCTAATACCAGCCAAAATGCAGATTTGTCATGCAACAACTACTTGAGCAAATGAGATGAAAAGCCATTAGGAAAAAATTTTATGTATTAATTTATTTACAATAAATACCAGTACTATATTTAAGTAACTACCATATGCGCATGTTTATTTTTTAGTTAAAAACATTATTAATGAACAAATATTTAGTAAATTCTTCCTACGGTTGTCACAAAAAAGTCCATGTGACAACCGTAGTTCAAGCATTTTTGAAGCCGTAAGAATGCATTTTGTGTGCAAAGAAAACTAAAGTAATGAACTGCTACAAGAAAGAACTCATGGAAGAGATGCATTGTTGCATAAAGCAAGGGACTGAGCTGTACATTGGAAAGATCATTCAACCATAGGGGCACAGTGAATGTAAAAGTTCATCACATGTTCATTTGAGATGTGCGTCTATTTGTAGACACTGCACATGCGTGTGCGATAGGTGAAAGAATGGCGTCTGATTGCAAGTGCGGTTTATCACTCTCTCTCTTCCTCTCTTTACGTGGTTGACTACTTCCAAACAGACTAAACACATCTGACCTAAACTTCCTCTCTCCCACTTCGTACTTAATGCGATCACATATTTCAGTCTGTGCCTCCTATCTGCCTTTCTTGTCTTTGTGTCTCTTTCTCTATCTCTTTCATTATCTTTGTGTTGACATTCCTGCTATTGTTGTTGTTAGGTCACGTGCATGTCTGTGGATCTCTCGTAGCCTCAATATCAAACATCTAGTCTAGTTTGCCATAGACTGTGTAAAGAATCGAAGTGTATTGTCAAAAACCCTGGTGTAGACGAGATAAGCGTCACATGTACTGATACCAGTCAAAAACATTGCAATTTAAAACGATGCATGATGTGAAAAAGTCATGTAATCCTGATGCTAATCTTGGCCTATTGTAGCTGAAATAAAATTTAGATTTTTCATTGTATGAAACTTTGTTATTTATGTTAAGTATAATAATGCTTTTTAAGCAAAATGACCCAAAACAATCGTGAAATAATAAAAAACTTTTTTTTTGGATATAGTGTTGTAAATATTGAATATTGATTGATTTTTATAGATGTGTCTTAAGTAGGATATATGGGTATATAGTCAAAAATACATCGTATGAGTCAGAATTATCGATTCTTTTCTTTTTTGCCAAAATATGAAGAT
>JAUMHI010000057.1:14168964-14219295 GCA_032359435.1 Enteromius unitaeniatus | reverse complement strand
AACATTGTTCACAAATCAGTCTAAATGTGTGATAGTGAGCACTTCTGCTTTGCTGAGACAATCCATCCCACCTCACAAGTGTGCCACATCAAGATGCACAGGTGTACCTTATTCTGCCCACAATAAGAAATGGTAATATTGTGTTCAGTAAATTATTATCAGTGCTGAAAAAGTAAATGTTTTAAAGATTCAAGATTAAAGAATTTAATAAAACATTTAAAACAATCAAATATAATTTTTGTAACATTATAATAGTGTTAATTGTCACTTTTGAATAATCGAATGTGTCCTTGCTAAATAGAAAATAAATGTATTTCTTTCAAAACAAATAAAATAAAATAAAACTAAATCTTACTGACCCGAATTCTTATATATCTGTTTTGGAAAGCACCTTTTCATTTAATTTTTTTTATTTATTTATTTTTTTTTATCTTGCAAATAGGACAATAGTGGATGTAATGCATATTTAAGATGGAACCTGAAGGAAAACAATTAGAAAAGTATGTAAGGCTGTGTGGATTTATGTGTCTGTGTGACAGAGAGAGAGTGAGTGTGTCCTTGCAGAAGGTTCTTAAGTCAAAATAATAATAGTCTTTAGTACAAGAGTGACAAATTTACGGCAACCTCGTAAAACCCAGCGGCCCAATTACAGTTAGGAGCCCAGTTACAAGAGTGTGCACAGCTGCTTATACTGTAGCACACACACTAACAGCTGAATTCTCTGAATCATCCATGGTGGAAATATTTCTCATAGCTGTCATTTTTGTCTTTTTTGAACAGATCAGACTCTGTTGAAAAGAATTTGAATAGTCTTTATTCATGCTAATTTGTATACAAACACACACACACCAGTTGGAGATAAAGAATACTACAGTTGTTCTAATCAAAGTTCAGTCACTGGAGGACTGGAACCTTCCCAGAAATACCTGGAATGAGTGGGATTATGATAAATTAATGAAAAACCAAGTCATCTGCTGTGAAAATAACACACACACACACACACACACACACACAAAAACAACAAAAGTTTTCAGCCATTCCCTTTTGAATGATCTCCCTGTTCCCTTATGCAGAGTACTTTAAAGAATGCTATGGTACATGTCCATCACAACTGGATCATATATGCTGAGAATCATTAAAAAACAAAAACAAAGGTAGAAAACATTTTGGACAAACTCTGGCTGTTTTTGGAAGAGCATATTAGTATATAGTGTGCCTACTATTTCGGCATTATGTAGTATAAGTAACAGTAGTGAGTGAGAACAGTATGCAAATAGTTTGTCTAGAAAAAGTAACCAAATAGCAAGTCATATTCATCAAAACATTTTACATATTAGCCTTAATACGTTTTAGCGGGGTGACGGTACACATATTTGTACTGAGCCGTTTTGGTATGGGTCTTATACATGGTTCAGTACGCATGTGTACCGTGTACTGTACACAGTATCATAGTATCTTTACTGTAAAGACATTCACACGATTTGTTACAAATGTTACAAAATTTGTATTTCAGTAAATGCTGTTTTTTTTTTTTAATTCTATTTTTAAAACTCATGGTTTCTTAGTAATATTAAGCAGCAAATTGGCATATTTAAATGTGAAATACAAAAACAGAAACTTTAATCAAAAACAATTATTAAAGCATTTATAATTATAATGTACACTGCTCAAAAAAATTAAGGGAACACTAAAATAACACATCCTAGATCTGAATGAATGAAATATTCTTATTAAATTGTTCTTTACATAGTTGACAACAAAATCATAAAAAAATTATCAATGGAAATCAAAATTATTAACCCATGGAGGTCAGGATTTGGAGTCCCACTCAAAATTGAAATGGAAACACACTCCAGGCTGAATCAACTTCGATGTAATGTCCTTAAAACAAGTCAAAATGAGGCTCAGTGGTGTGTGTGGCCTCCACGTGCCTGTATGACCTCCCTTCAACGCCTGGGCATGCTCCTGATGAGGTGGCGGATGGTCTTCTAAGGGATTTCCTCCCAGACCTGGAGTAAAGCAACCAATGCCCCAGATGTGCTCAGTTGGATTCAGGTCTGGGGAACGAGCGGAATTAATGCCCTCGTCTTGCAGGAATTGCTGACACACTCCAGCCACATGAGGTCCATCATTGTCTTGCATTAGGAGGAAACCCGGGCCAACCGCCCCGGCATATGTTCTCACAAGGGGTCTGAGGATCTCATCTCGGTACCTAATGGCAGTCAGGCTACCTCTGGCGAGCCCATGGAGGGCTGTACGGCCCTACAAAGAAATGCCACCCCACACTATTACTGACCCACTGCCAAACCGGTCATGCTGGAGGATGTTGCAGGCAGCAGAATGTTCTCCACGGCGTCTCCAGACTCTGTCACATGTGCTCAGTGTGGACTTGCTTTCATCTGTGAAGATCACAGGGCACCAGTGGGGAATTTGCCAATCAAAGCAATTTTCTCTGGCGAATGCTAAACGTCCTGCACGGTGTTGGGCTGTTTCAGCAGACACATGCAGTTTTACATTGTTTTTATTAAGAATCCAGCATGTGTTAAATTAGTGTTCCGTTTTGATATACTGTGAGTCCTAGCAAAACATTAACCAGTATTTTGACTAGAATAATAACCTATAACAAAGTACCCAGATTGCCTCTGTGTGTGTCCTGTGCTGTATTATGTTGTCTCTCATGTCTTGGTTCTGTTGTTCCAATATGAGGACAGAAGTCTCAGGTCTCATGCCTCAGGCCACATGTCTGCTAGTCTAGTCTTTGACCCCTGAACTAGTAAGGCACAACTCAGCGTCTGTGCATTAGTGTGTGTGTGTGAGAACACTTTCTCTGGCTCCCATAATCATAGAGTCTGTAGGCTTTGTGCTGGTAACATCTAGCACTTTCTCTAATGAAAGGTGTGATGGTGTGTGTGTGCTTGCGTATGCCTGTGTGTTTTTAGTGTAAATAATAATACTGTCCATCATGACGCCTATCTTTCTTTCAGAGTTCACTGCTGGGACACAGCACATAGGTGCTAAGTTAGGGTGACTGGCCGGGATTTCTTTATTGCCTAAATATCTTTTTCTTTTCATAATTTCTGAAGTTAATGATTAAAATGTAGTTTGGACAATAGAGTGCTGCTATAGTAGATAATCAACCAATTGGAACATGTGAGAAGGTAGGATCTACAGAGAATGGTCAAAGCGATTCAAATAAGCACACATACTGCACTATATAATGTATGAGGACTGTAGGGAGCTTTTCAATAGGACAACAAAGCCAAAACCTGGACATTTTAGGTCATTTATAAATTCTGGCCAGGACATCAGCTAAGAATGTCATGCACTCGTGTGTCACGAGTGTTGGTCTAGCGGAAATCTTAAGAATGAGATTATGGGAGGGTTTTGAGGACATTTACATGGCTGTCGTTAGAACTGTGGAATGTTTGCATGAGAAGGATTAATGAGTCTTGCAAACGCAGGTATTAGCTACATCTCTTTTGACCTTGAGTCTTCAAATAAATGCTTGTTTATTCAGGTGCGTTTACTAGAAATATCTACCTTTTTTATTATGAGGTGACATAAATCAGATTTTTTTGCAGTTGCTCTTGTGTATTTTGCTGACCCTTTTTATTATGGTTTTATCGGTTTACAAACTTGGTGTTGCTTGCTCTAGTCCATATAGCAAGCAGTGTTATTTCAGTAACATGGTTATACTATTATATATATTTTTTTTTTGAAGCAACGAGAATACTCTTTAATATGTCTTTCATGCTTTTGTGGGTGTTGACACTGTTAATTCTTTGGCAGTCAATGGGACAGTCACAAGCCTACCAATTTTCAGCCAAAATATCTTAAATTGTGTCCTAAAGTAAGGAAAATTCCACCGTTTTCCCCTATTCTTTCCCAAGTTCTTCCCTCAAGTTGGAAGAGTTGATGCATACCTCTCCCATTTTAGTGCATGCAATTACACGGCGCAATGTATGGCCGAAGAGCACTTCGCATCACTTCGACCTTGGCGCAGTAATGTCATCACTCCTGAAAACTCACCCTCTTACTTTCGTCAGTACAACCAAGGAGTGATGATATTACTGCGCCGAGGTCGAAGTGCTCTTTGAGGGAAGGACATGGCAAAAAACAGTGGTGTTTTCCTTTTAAATTCACATCTTTGGATGGATACACAGCTATCATCAAATGGTGCAGCCAACCAGATCTTTTTGTATCAACGGCCAATGTGCTTGCTACTCAACAATCAAATACTTAGCTAGAGCTTACTGTAAGTTGCAGTGCGCTTCAGAAACGCTCCACCTTCCCCAGTTTCACCTGCATAGACCTACTACGGGGTGTTCATATATGCTATATGGGGGTTATTTCTTGTTATATGTGCAGCAGCAGCATGTTGTGGATGTTTTGGCAGTAGCAAGTCTTGAAGTTGTGAATTTATCCGCCAAGACCAAACACATTAACATTATCAAGTACATTACCATGCCAATCCCTCAGAGAGCAGTTATGACAGAAATTAAGTTGTTTATTTATTTATTTTTTTTCATAAGTTGATGTCTATTCTGTTTCCACTTGTTAGCATTCCTTTGATGCATACAGCAGTTTCAAAGAAACAATGCATAACTGTATTGCATGATCAAAATAATAAAGTTTCTTTAATTAATGTTGGTTTTTCACTAATAAATCAGAAACTACTGTAATTAAAAACCCATAACTTCAACGTGCTAATTTACTTCTGTTTTTTAACACTAGAACAGCTCTATCGATCTTCAAAAGTGGTTTACATGTCAATACATGTCTATATGGTTCAAGAGTTGTGTGTTGGTGTGGACAGCTGTATTTTGCTGTGCAAGCCATAATTGTAAACCAGAGGTGTACGGATGTGTGTGTGTTGCTGAGGGAATCCATTGGGTCTTTAGTAATTATCACAGTCACTGCCTTCACTGAAAGACTGTGAACATCCTCGACACACACTGATCTACCTCTGTCACAACCACTGAGTGCATACTGCTTAACACACACTCATGCTCTCATACTTTTCACATCACAAAGTCAAGTAGAATATCTTTTTCGTTTAGTTGCTAAATGTATGGATATATGAAGATAAATATTGCGGCTAGTGTTTTTTTAAACATTTTTTTTCAACATTGCAGAATTTATTTGAACTAGAGAACTTTACATTAACATTATAAATGTCTTTATGGTCACGTTTATATTATAATACTTTTATTTTAATGAACCAAAACTTTTGAACAGTAGTGTGCATATGGGCAACGTTTTGAGCAAACACACACACACTCTTTAGTCTGTAGTTTTTTACTCATTGACTTATCCTGTCAGTGCTCTGATATTGTCTCTGATCAAAGTCAAATCTAATGCTTCACAGGTCAAAGAATTCATTCCCCAAAAAACATGCCTGTGCGTTTGCATAAATTAAATAAGAAACCTTTTGGCTTTTGGCAAGATAGTGACCAGAGGAAGAGAGTGAGAGAGAATAGTTCCTGGTATTTTAATTAAAAGTGCTCTAAAACTGTCACAAACCAGCTGTGGAAAGAACCTGCAATTAACATGATTCTTTCCTCCCATTTAGGGAGGCTGTTCAGCAGTGTGAGCTGGAAGAGAGGATGTGTGTGCACATGGACTGCTTTTAGTCAAATATTTCACTTTTGCCACTGTAGTCTTTTGAGGATTTTTGCTGTGTGTGTGTATAAACACTGCCAAATCCCAGTGTTCCACTGGCGTTTCCAACTGTGTGTGTGTGTGTGTTCTCTTAGTTCCCTTCAGTGTGTGTTGTTTCTGTCAGAGCTCCTTTACATAGTCAGTCACTCATAAAGTTCACTAATTCATTCTCAGGCAAGTTTTTTTTGTTGTTTTATTTCATTTCATTTATTTAATTCGCGTTTATATTTAGTCATGTTGCATACGCTTTTATCCAAAGTGATTAATAAATGAGGACGATGAAAGCAATCAAAATCAACAAAAGAACAATGATATGCAAGTGCTATGGCAAGTCTCAGCTAGCTTAACGTAGTACATTCAACAAAGGTTTTTTTTTTAATTATGTAATAAAAGGAAAACCGATAATTATATTTATATTTGTAGCTTTAATCAGATTGCGATATAGTTTGTTTTTATGTGGTACGTGCAATTATATACAGAAAGTGTGATGATGAATCACGCTCAACCAATAAGAGAGAACTTACCATCAGTGACCAATCACACTCAAGCCTAGAGCAGCATCTGGTGACACAACAGCAGTGCTGTGCGTGTAATATGTTCTTGATGTTTTGTCACACCCTTGTGGTGACTTTGTAAAAGCACAGTAACGGTCAGGGGTTTGCTAGCTGTTTGATTTAATAAAATATCTTTTGTGTCTTTCAGAAATATTTTAGTCTAATATGCTGATTTACCTCAAACATTTGTTATTGTTTGAAGTGCTAAAACCAGTTGTGTTGCTTAATATTTTTGTAAAGATTGCAGCACTTTTTTTTCTAGATTCTTTTTATTGTTTATAGAAAGTTCATAAGAGCAACATGTATTTAAAATTGACACTTTTGGTAAAATAAATTTTTTTATTCAGTTTATGGCATTCTTACTGAATTAAAGTATACATTTAACAAAAAGCAAGAATTTTAATTTTTATTAATTTATTTTAACTGAGAAGCCTAAATGAGGGGTAATGTATGCTAAAATTTGGAACAATTGGTAACGCTTTACTTGAAGGAGTGTGCTTAAGACTGATATGACACCTTTCATAATAATGACATGACTTACATCATGAGTATGAAGGATGTTTTATGCATGTTTTTATGACACCTGTTATTAAGTGTCATTCGCTCAGTGATGTCATTTTTAATGCAAAGATGACGTTGTTTGAGATGCCTTTGTTATGATAACTTGACATAAACCAACACAACATAGCCTGTCAGTGTCTGTGTCAGGACAACTTGACACTAGCAAGACAACATAAAAAAAACTAACAAATAAATAATTATAAATAAAATAAATATTGTCATAAAATAATTTGACAGAATATTAACACTTAATGACAAATTCAATTTGTACTACTAAATAAAAGTGGTCAGAAAAATGTTCATGACACAGTTACATATACCTACACCCACCCTTCTCCACCCATAAACCTACCAATCTACATCCCCTAGATGTGGACCAAACCACTCCCCTCTGGATCTTGTGTGCTGCAGCGAGCCCTACTTGCATGATTACAGGTTATGTTGTCTCGGTTTATGTCAAGTTGTCATAACAAAGGCATTTCAAACAGTGCCATCTAAAATGACATCACTGAGCGAATGACATTTAATGACAGTTGCCATAAACATACAAAAAATCCTTTTTCATATTCATGACGTATATAATGTCATGATTATGAAAGTCATATCAGTCTTAGTACACCCCTTCACATAAAGTGTTACTCTTTAATTCGAGGAGTTTATCAAAAAATATGGCATTAAATGCTTAGGGATTAAAACCATTTTATATACAAATATGTTTTGGTCAGCTGCTAAAATAATAAACAAGAATCATGTGTCCATATATATATATATATATATACATATGGACCTAAATTAATTTTTGTGTCAGTGTGTCATTTTTGTGTAAATAAAGGTACAAACTTGCTTTTATTTCCTTACCACTTTGAACCTACTCTTGAGTATGTAGATTTGCAGGGAGTGTTACCATAATATTAGATTTATATTTGGCTGCTCTTTTTTTTCTAGGGGAATCCTGGTGAGTTGGGTCAGAAGGGCCAGCAGGGGCTTCCAGGTATGCCTGGCCCTTATGGACTTCAAGGCGAAAAGGGTCAACGTGGACCCATAGGATTGCCTGGGATCTCTGGCCTGAGAGGAGACGAAGTACTTAGAAATACAAACTCACCCACACACGATTTTAGAAAACTGAATACAAGGATTTTTATTCTTTTGCATTTTTTTTGTATTAGGGCTCTCAAGGAAATGATGGCTATACTGGATTAGAAGGAGTGCCTGTAAGTGACAATCTTCAGTTTGAAATATTCAACAAGAGAAATGCAATGTAACAATGAATCTGTATACTAGACAGCATGTGTGAATTATTATATTATATTATATTATATTATATTATATTATATTATATTATATTATATTATTTTATTTTATTTTTATGTTCATGTTCATGTTCATGTTCATGTTCATGTTCATGTTCATGTTCATGTTCATGTTCCAGGGTCATCCAGGACCTGGTGGTCTTCCCGGGTTTCCAGGAAAGGATGGCTGTAATGGAACCAGAGGGCAGAGTGGGTTGAATGGTGAGATAGGACGACCTGGCTTCCCAGGACCCATGGTATGAGAGATGTTTTTCACATTTTTTGGAACACAATGAATCTACATATCCCTTTGGTTTTTTTTTTGCATTTTAGTAATGTATTTTTCATGTTGACTCTGTTAACGGAGTGTGTTCATTCCCGCAGTAAACCCATGATTCTTTTCTCTTTTTATTCTTATTTCAGGGACTACAAGGGTTAAAAGGAGAAAAAGGAGACCCATCCACAAGGATAATGTTCCTACCTGGAACCCGAGTATGTATAATTCCAAACATTCTATTTATGTGTTAAATATTCTATTACTTCTGACAGCATACAGTACAAAGGTACTGTAGTGTTAAATAAAGTTGATTTCTTAAACAGTTTTTTATTAACAATTTTTTATTTCTGTTATTGTCATTCACAGGGTGTCGATGGACAACATGGACTACCTGGACCAGAAGTATGTACTAACTGTCCTCGAATAAGCTATAATGTATTAGTTTGCAATTTTATTTATAAGTTAGGTTTGTTTTTTTTGTGTGTGTGTCTGTTTGCATGTGCACAAAGGGGCTAAAAGGGATCTGTGGCCCACAAGGTCCACCAGGACAAATGGGATCTGATGGAGATATAGTGAGAAAAGCATCTTACTCTTCAAATAGCACCATTTTTGTTTAATCCATGCTATTATTATGTATATGGTTTTTTGTGTGTTTTTTTTTTTTTTTTAGCAAAATTACCTTTTCAAATATTATTATTCTAGGGCTTTCAAGGACCACCAGGTCAAAGAGGCCTACCGGTGAGTTATGCGATTGCATGCCTATGAAACTGAAGATTCACTGAGAAGTTTATTTATCTGACGTTTATTAGCTCAGATTCGAAAACTTGAAAATCTTTGTTTTGAGGGCAGCAGCCCTAGACTTCTTACATCTTTCATTTAGCATTCACTTCCTCTTGTTCTTCTGTTGCATGTGCATAATAGGAAGCTGTTTTGGTTATTTTAAATGAATGATATTTTGTTCTGTTTGCCCATAGGGAGACTCAGGAAGATCACTGCCTGGCCCAAAAGGAGATGAGGTAAATAACACACATGGCAGTGCTGGCTTTCTATTATACTTGAATTTGTGTTTAACTTCATCTTGATTCTCTTATAGGGGGAACAGGGGGAACAGGGGGAACCAGGACCTTTTGAATATGTGGAACCTAACCCAGAAGATTATGTAAAAGGTGAAAAGGTAAAACATCCATATATGAAACAAGTTTTCAGTTGTTGAGGCTTCCCAGGAGAAAATGATGGTGGAATTTCATAACTTTTTTTGTAGGGGAGGAAAGGTCCGAAAGGATTTTGTGGACCACGTGGCCCAGATGTGAGTATTGCTTTATTTCTTTTTGTTTCTTAAAATCTGAATCTGCCAGAATCTGAATCTTTGCTTGTAAAAAAATGGATATCGGAATCGGCCATGAAAAATCATGATCATGCATCCCTAATTCTAACTACTTCTGAAGTAACATAGCAAGCCCTAATGTATGGCCTGTGTTAGCTAAAGCTCAATAATGTGGTTTCACATTAATTTTTGTGTTTCTCAGGGTCTTGAAGGGCCTCCAACTGAGAAAGGAGAGAAAGGCATAATCGGTTTACCTGGTCAAAGAGTAAGATTATTCACTAGTATCTATTCTAATCAGTTAATCCACTACAAACCAACATCACAATCTAGCCGAACATGTCAAACCAACCAATCAAAACATTCCAGGCTAACCGATTAAAGTATCAGGATTAAGCATTAAATCTTTGTTAAATGCTTAGATTGTGCTTGAAAAGTTATTTAGTAACCAAAACTCTTCACCTTCACAAACTCTTACTCGTACATTCACTTTTTCAGTTACATATGTTGTTGAATTTTTTTTTTAACGATAGGGCTTCCATGGATATCCAGGAAGAAATGGCCTTCAAGGACTTAAGGTACACTTATTAATCATTCAGAATTTACTATTAATAATGATTTATTTATTTTGAAATGAAAGGTTTGTTGAATTATGCTGTTTGTCACTTCTGATGTTATTTTACATATACAGGGCGCACTTGGAGATAATGGTCTCCCTGGTCTATATGGCAACCCAGGGCCAAAGGTCAGACGCGCATTCTGATTACATATTGTATAAAAGCAATTGATTTAGTTACTTGCAGTTAACTACTTATGATGTATTTTCATTTGTTTGCTGACGCTGCTGTGAATGTGAAACAGGGACCCCCAGGAGAGTGTGGACCTCAAGGAGAAGATAAGCTCCATTACAACAAAATGATAGGTAATGGAGTTAACACTGGATCAAACACAAAGACATTTACTGTCTGTGGTGAGGTACAGTATTTACCATGACGCTTGCGTCACTTTATTTCTTAAAGGATTACTCCACCCCAAAATAAAACATTACCCCCATGTTGTCCAAATCCATAAAAGCTTTGTTTATCTTCAGAACAATGTCTTGGTGCAGATAAGCATGTAAGACGTCACTTGAATCTGCCATCAGTGGTTCAACCGTAATATTATGAAGCTACGTGGAAACAAAAAGAATGATTTTATTTAATGACTTGGCACCGCAACGTCACATTCTTTGAACGTCACAATGTCAGATTCAAGTGACGTCTTTCATTTTGTTCAGCACCAAGACAGTGGTAATTGTTTTGCAGTCAGTGGGACAGTCACAAGGCTCCCGATTTTCATTCAAAATATCTTACATTTTTTTCAGAAGACGAATGTAGCTTTAATGGGTTTCAAACGAGATTTTGATGTAATTAAGTGATTAATGACTAAATTTTCATTTTGGTGTGAAGTAACCCTTTAGCAAGCTACAATTCTTCATATTGAGAGTTTCAGATGAGGTGGATCTGTTTTGAGAGTTTTCAGTGCATCATTGTTTTAATATATCAAATGTATAATATACAATTAAAGCAAAAAGTAAATATGATATTTAATTAAAAAAGATTTTAATATTGTGCGTTATAAAGTCTTATGATTTTTTTTGTGTGTGTTCTAGGACAACCTGGCGATAGTGGGTCTCCTGGTGTTGCTGGACCTCCTGGAGATAGAGGGCCAGTGGGTATACCTGGACCCCTTGGTAATCCAGGACCATCTATAAGAGGTCTGAGTTATCTTAAATGTCATATTTGTAAGGTATTTATACAATTAGATGTCTCCATGTGTGTTTTTCTTTCTGTTCTTGATTTTCTTTCTAACTCTGCTCTGCTTTTAGGTTCAGTGGGTGAATCTGGTTTGCCGGGTCTTAATGGACTCACGGGTGAAAAAGGTGACCCAGGAAGAATATACATAAACAGAAACTATGGTAATATTTAACATTTTCGGTCTTTCTTTTAAAAAAAAAAAAAGTCTGTAATAATAAGTCTCAACATATTATTAGTATGTTTTTTCCTAGACATTATAATGATTTGAAAGCATTATTGTATTGTTTGTTTGTGGCATACATTGTTCTATTTATGTATTGGTTCATATATAGTTAAATATATAATTAAATGTATAATTGGTCTTGTATGCTGATTTTCTGCTCAATAAACCAGTTTGTTGAACATTTATTCTAGGATTCTTTGATAAATAGAAAGTTCAGAGAGCAGCATTTATTTAAAAATTTGAGGAAAAATGTCTTTTAATCAACTTTATACATCCTTTCTTATAAATAAAAAATGATCATTAAAACAACAACAAAAATAATTTCTGACACCAATGATTTGTACTGTAGTGTACTGTTTTCTCACTCTTTCAATTTAAATGTCAAAAACAAGAGAGAAAAATAGATTTTTTTATGGCTTTGGTATAGTGTTTAGTAACATATAATTGCTCTTCCTTAGGGGAACCTGGAAAACGTGGCCATACTGGACCTAAAGGACAAAAAGGAAGTCCTGGCAATCCCGGTGAGTGGATGTGGATTTTATCCTAACCAGCCCTGACAAATTGATGTGATTGATCTGTACATACTTGTAATGCATGTTAGGGAGAGGCAAGAAATGAAAACCATAAGTCTTTATAATTAGAAATTTGAGAGCATGTAAGTGTTTACTTGGTTGCAGTAATGCTTTTGTTTATTGATTATAGTGCAGCTTTTCATAATTGCCTATTGTCTTTGAGATGTATTTTGTCCTTTTTTAATCTTTTCATTTTATTTTTTATTTATTTTTATAAAACATTTTGCATGTTTAGTGTAGACGCACTAACCTGTGTCTCATTTTGCTGACATTATTGATAATACCGATGTATGTTCATCATCACTGATGTTATTGTTTGTTCTTCAAAGCATGTCATTCTTCTTTGTGTGCCTGCTTGCATGTGGTCTTTTGTGTGTTTGTCCATCCTGTTACGGTGTCAACATTTGTCTCGTCATGTGTTTCGAGTGAACAGTTTGCGGTGAGCACAATGTTTTGACTGTCACATGCTACATGCATTTATCCAGCATCTTTATCCATGTTACATAATACTTGGATACATAAGGCATTCAACTTTAAGAGCTATAAAATAAATTAATTTAAGAATTAACCGTATTAAAGAAACACGGTTAATGCATTGTAATGAGAGTATCTGTCTGTGGAACAGGTTACTACTGTGTGCCTGGTGGCCGTGGAGAACCCGGACAGTTGGGAAATAGAGGGGTTTCTGGATTAAGAGGTGTTCAGGGGAGAAAAGGTGAGCTTATACATTTACATAATGCTGTCTGAGGGTCTATTTAAGTTGTCAAACATTACATTCAAATATGTGCTCTTTTGAAATTTTATGTAATGCAATTTAGATTTTAGATGAGACTTAATTGTCCAAGTACATTTTTGTTTCTTTTCCTGGTGCTGTCCGTGGTGCTGATTGATTTTAGTTCTTTTATGCAAGCTGCAAGGTTATATGTACTCTGCATCGGTGTCCATTTAGTAGGCAGCAAAGAGTGCATATTTTCTAACCCAAGTATGAGGACATAGGCTTGTTTGTTTCTTTTCAGGTCCTGATGGGGGATGTGCATGTGACCCCCTTGGTGATCTACCTGGTGATCCTGGCCCCCCAGGCCCTCCGGGTGTACAAGGTGGTCCAGGGCCAAGAGGGTTCCACGGTCCTCCTGGTGATATAGGACCCAGAGGAGAGATGGGTGGGAGAGGCGTAACTGTACGTAAACTTGGTTGAAATTCAATATATTTGTATTGTGTTTGTGTGTCTAATTAATTGTTTTGTTTGTTTGTGTCTCTTGTTGTTTCTAAGGGTCCCAGAGGCTTTGTAGGTGTCAAAGGGTGTAAAGGAGAGAAAGGAGAGGTTATGATGATATGCGAAAAGGGTGAAGCATATATTCTTTTTTTTTTTTTTTTAAGACTCACGCAAAAATGGTATAACATTTAAGGATTGGTGCTATGTGTCAACTGCATGCCTATGTCATATTAATTTTACATACACGCTTACATGCACTGATCAGAACTCTTTGCATAATATAAAAAAGGGGATAAAGGTGACACGGGACCTGCTGGACCATTTGGAAAACCAGGGTGTGATGGGAGGAAAGGGGCTGATGGGCAGATGGGTGACCTTGGAGATCCTGGATCTCTGGTAAGAAAACAATTTCTAGTCATAGATATTTGTGTAGTATTGCTGTGTAATGATTTCTGAAGTTCATGTAAAGATCTGAGTTATGGTTTTGTTTTGTTATAAAAAAAAGCACAGTTCAGAAGGTGTGTTGTTTCTCCACTTATAGCCAAAGCTTTCCTCCTTACTGCCATTTCGTTCAGCTGATCAATCGATTTTTCCATCCTTATAATCTTGTTATTTACAGACATTATTTGCTCAAACCAAGCCATTAAATTATACCCTAAAACACTTTCAATTAAATGATAGATAGATAGACAGACAGATAGATTGATAGATATAGTTGACGTATCAATGTGTCCTATCATGTGACTGCAAAAAATGTGTATGTATATATAGGGGGATTTATTTATGCAGCAATTTACAATTGTTGTTTAATTTCTTAATTAATTTCTTTAAAAAATGTAAATAAAACTTTCCAGGGAGACAGTTTTGATGGTTTGCCAGGTGACAGGGGGTGTCCAGGAGCTGCTGGTGTAAAAGGCCCTAGAGGTCCAACTGGTCCTCCTGGCCCTACTATGATGGGGTCAGTTGGGCGACGGGGGGAACCAGGGGAACCAGGACCTCAAGGCCAAACGGGATACCCTGGTCCTAAAGGCATTCAAGGTAAGCAAGGCGTTTAGTAAGCTAAGTAAGGTTTACTAAAACAATTTGTTGAAAACAGAATGGAGGATGTTAAAATCTGTTGGGGACTGCTTGTTGAAGAGGGCCACAGAGGCGCGATCCGTGACATAATGATGTATAATGTACACTACTGTTCAAATGTTAGATGTAAGATTATTTTTTAATAGGTGATACCCTTCCCTGTGGACCTGGCATACCTGGAGCTGCTGGTTGTAAAGGAATGCCTGGTTTTAAAGGTATATTTAGTAATAGTTTCTGAATTAAAAACTGAGCTTTCTCTCAGTTTGTTTGAAAAAAGAAATGATACGACTGAATGAAAGTTTTATCGAGGAATAAGAGGAACTGAATATTGTAAAATTGGTAAATCGGTTCATGATATAACCAATAGAGTTAAATCAGGATATTTTTATTGATGTTTTTTAAATTAATTGAAAATAATGTGGCGGACATTTAGTGGTCACAAAATCTCTGGAAAAATGTTAATTCTTTTGACAGATTGTAACTTAGTTTAGTGAAATAATTGTAAATCTGAAATAAATTTGATCCTAATTTCTTAAATTTCACATGTATTCTACTTTTCAAGAACATGCGTGGAATATTTTGTCATACTTAGTTGATGTTTGGTTGCATAGTTTGTATTGAACTAAAAAAGCCTGTTTTGGACTCAAAAATTTCTTTAAAAAACATTTATCTTAAAATAAAAATACATGAGTTGAAAAGGAACCAGTCTTTAAGTAAAAATATCACTGCACTGATGACTGTTATCAGATACACTTTATGATCAAAACATTTATGTTTTCTTCCAGGTGTGATAGGTAGGCTTGGAAATCCAGGATTCCAAGGTCAAATTGGACAAACTGGTCCCAAGGGAGAGTGTGGAGATCCTGGCAGTTGTGGGTTACCAGGATGTCAAGGTAGAGAATTTAATTTAAGGTTTTGGTTTTTGGGTTTTAAAACATTTCTGTTCAACTTTATAAATGTTTCTACATTTTTGAATAAACAAACATGCATTTACCACTTATTCTATATCCACATAATATACCCACAGTATCAACTCAAATAGAGCACTTTGATTTTAAAAGTATTACAAAAATGTAATATTTCTGAAATCTCTTCCACAGGTCCAGTTGGATATTCAGGAGATTCAGGTGACACTGGCCCAGATGGCACCAGTATTGATGGCTCACCTGGCACACCTGGTAATCGTGGACCCCAGGGTCTGAAAGGGTCTTGTGGAGACTCTACTACTGGGGCCCCAGGACCGATGGGGCCCTGTGGGATTCAGGGATTCCAGGGCCCTAAAGGTGTCCCTGGACCTCCTGGACCAATTGGATTGCAAGGTAGTACATCGAGACATTGAAAGTTGAAATTATCTGACAAAAAGCAGTAGAATATAATGAAAATAGCATTTAATGGTTATTAAATAAAGGTTTTAGGATCTGAAAATATCCGATGAAGTCCATCAGTATCAATTGACTTTTTCTGCAGGTGCATGTGGAGTTCCTGGACTTCGTGGTAGAAAAGGGGAAAAAGGAATAGATGGTGCACCGGGAGCACCTGGTTGCCGAGGCGGAGTACCAGAGTTATGTGACAAAGGACAAGCTGGTACACCTGGTAAACCAGGACCCACAGGCTTTATTGGACAGAGAGGCAAGTAGAGACCACTGTATGGATGGTTTGTTGAGACTGTTCTCATAATAATGTCACGTTTCTGTGTTAGGCTGCCCTGGAGAGAAAGGACCACCTGGGGGGGCTGGATCTGCAGGCATTGGAGCCAAAGGAGAACGTGGTATGCCTGGTACCCCAGGCTGTCAGGGACATTCAGGCCTTCAAGGACCTTCAGGATTCAAAGGGGACAGTGGGAACTCTGGAGGCACTGGACCAAAGGGTAAAGAGTGTGATGTGACATCTAAACAAATCCATAATAAGGCACCTAGGGGCAAAAGTGTATTTGCATTTTCATTCAGACCAAACCAAAAAAAGATCAACAAGTGGGCGGGCAATATCCTAATGTTTCATGATGATGTCAGTATGAAACAGATTGGGACTCAGAGTCGACTCTTTCTATTGGGAGACAATAACTTTATACACAATGCACTTGTGCACAGATTTAAAACTTTGCATGATGTTTTTTCATTCACTTAAAGCTGTGTTACACACTGCATGAAAGGTCATTTTTAAAAATCCATAATAGGGGCACTTTATTAAAAACAAAAAAAGATATACTGAATTAATATAAACATTAGCCTTATCACTGAAATTTATTGAAGTGTGTTACAAATTTCCATTTTAATATACATTATATAGATATTTAGAGAAAAATACAGAGGCTGTCAGATTTTCAGTTGTCATGTGGAATTGCAACTCAGGTTTGCCTGGATTTCCTGGTCAAGATGGCTATCCTGGCAACATTGGGAAGACTGGCCCTTTAGGGTCTCCTGGACTGAAAGGCTGTAGGGGTCTCAATGGACATCCAGGTTGCCCAGGGGTAAACGGAGATAAGGGCCAGAAAGGTACTTTAAAACACTGTAAAATTTAATCTTGTCAGGCTTTAGGTCAGGCCTTATGTTATGATGGTAGTGAAATGTCTCAAATACACATGTTCTAATGTTTCCTGTATTTTACAGGATGCACTGGGCCTCCAGGACCACCAGGAGACATGATTTCAGTGCCAGTGAAAGGCCAGATAGGGCCACCTGGACCTAATGGGGAGAATGGGGTCTGTGGAGAAAGGGGTAAATCTGTAACAAATACTCAAATCCTGCATTGGCTTTAACCTTAAAAAATAAATAAATAAATTCACCGCATCATGTGGTTTACTTGAAGGTAATAAGGGTAACCCAGGGCCGCCTGGGCAACCAGGGTATCCTGGACATAAAGGACCTCAAGGGTGTGAAAGTGGCCAGCGTGGACCACCAGGTTTTCCTGGACTGTCAGGCGAGCCTGGTTCACGTGGGCAACGTGGGCCAAAGGGAATTGTAGGGTTCCCAGGTTATAATGGTGATCCAGTAAGTGGAAGGTCTCTTTCTTGAATATGAATCTTAATATTTAATTTTTTCCAAATTATTTTAATTTTTTTGTTGTTTTTGTTGTGGACCACCTGGGATTATCCTGACATATATAGATATGTACATAAGCAGGACTAATGTAAACACTTGTTTCTTTGTAGGGTGATCCTGGAATGACTGGTCTGTCAGGAACCCCTGGTTTCCCTGGGTTTGATGGTCCTAAAGGTAAAATACAATCCTTAAAACCTTGCATACTCAAACATCACAACCCTTCAAAATGTTGAAATCTGTATGTTTTTTTTTTGTTTTTTTTTAAACAATCTTTTATGCTCATCAATGCTTTTATTTGATTGAAAATTAAAGCTAATATTGTTAAATATTATTCTTTTTATTTTTTATAATATATTTAAATAAGAATAATATATATATATATATATATATATATATATATATATAGTCATATATTAATCTGCACATTTAACTCTTTTGAAGTTGTATTAATTGCAAAACCTCCCTGTACCGTCTTGTATAGGTGAGAAAGGTGAATCTATTGGTGGACCAGGACCAAATGGTGAGAGAGGACCACATGGAGACAGAGGCGTGTCAGGTAATGTTACTGTCCTCCTTCATTCTTGTTCTGTAAGGTGTATTTCTATAGTACAGAAATGTGTTGAAAAAAAATTATATAGATATAGATAGTAAAAACATTTTCTTTATCCCCAATAGCTTACCCTGGTGACAGAGGAGACTGCGGTGACCCTGGCCTACAAGGGCCAAGGGGAAGCTGTGGTCCACCTGGACCACCTGGGTACAATGGCCTGACTGGACTTCCAGGTAAAATAGATCAGGCTCTAAATTAGCTTTAATACACACATCTGTGACTGCACTTCTTCTTAAATACATATTAATGCGCCTTCTGCTATTCAGGGGTGGTTGGGCCCCCAGGTCCATGTGGAAGACATGGTCCAGAAGGTCTTCTGGGGCCTCCGGGTAAACCGGGCCCTAAAGGAAACCAAGGATGCGGTGGCCTTAGAGGTTAGACTACTTATGCTGTGTACATACAAACTGCCACTAATTTTAAAACTAGTACAATCAAATCAAATAAAAAATTTTTTTTTACTTTTAGGACCTCCGGGGCCCCCTGGGATCCATGGACTTGACGGTCTGAAGGGGGACAAGGGTGAAATTGGATATAGAGGTAAGATATCAAGGTTGTTTGTGCTGTCAGTGGTTTTAATACTACCAGATTAAAAATATCCCCTGTTGATCCTTTATTCTTTCGTATTCCTTCAGGAGAGGATTTAAGGGGCGATAGGGGGTGTATAGGACCAACCGGAGACAAGGGGACACTGGGAAACCCAGGGTTGCAAGGCCGATCACAAACAGGTGTTCAAGGTCCAAAAGGACAGTGTGGACACCAAGGTACATAACTCATAATTCTATTCAACCTATTCATAACCTTTCATAGTGACAGTTGCTATATGATTAGGAGGCTTCCCTTAAGGTTTTATAAAAATGGCATTCAACAGTTTATTTCTTAAGAAATCTATTTTATTCAGAAAGGATACACTGCTAAATGTCTTGTGACGCTAAAGACATATTTCAAATAATATATCTTTCTTTATTCATTTAATTATTCTATTTTTAATCAAATAATTGTAGCTTTGGTAAGCATAAATTTAAAAAATGTGAATCGCCTTTTGAACGGGAGTGCACTTTGTTTATATATTACTGTTGGCTAATTTCAATATTTTAACAAATCGAATTAAAAATAATATCTGGCATCATAATCACACTGTTCATGATCTACTTTAATGCATGCCATCACTTTCTCTTCTTTTTTGTTTTCCTCTTTTTTTTTCATTTTGTTGAATAGGAGACCCTGGTCCAATGGGTCCGGCAGGCTTTCGCGGTGTTGAATGTAAGACTCCTAAACCTGGACCTTGCGGAGAACGGGGTCGCACTGGGCTAGATGGACCTCCAGGTGTGTGTGGTCAATTGTCTACGTTGGATAGCACTGCTGCAAATTCAAATGTATATGCATAGAATTATATATTGTGCATGGTCTACATTTTGCTGTTCCAGGGCCCAAGGGAGATGAAGGAGAGGCAGGCCGTGTGTTCACAGTGAGTGGTGATTTTGGTGACCCAGGTCGTCCTGGGTCACGAGGGTGTAAAGGACGAAAAGGACCCCCTGGGCCCAGTGGCTTCCCAGGGTCTGACGGCCTAGACGGTCCAAAAGGTAAAATAAATAGCTTTCATTTAAAGCTTAAAGCTTATGAGTTCCAAAGGTTTTGGGGCCTCTTTACATTCACAGTTGTGTCAATCAGATTGTTCTGTTATTGTTTTGCACAGGTGAAAGCGGACAGAGTGGACATATGGGCCTTCCCGGACTCTCTGGCGCTGTAGGTGGTTGTGGACCCTCAGGACCTTGTGGTGCAAAAGGAAACAAAGGGGACTCAGGTCATTGGAGCTGTCAGATCATCAAACTGACCATCTTATGAATCAGTAAAGTTTATAAAGATTTATATCCTCATTTTAAATTTTTTCCCCCTTTGTTTTTTGTAGGACCAAAAGGAGATCCTGGGGCTGTCAAATGTTCTGGTGCTACTTGTCACCTTCCTACTGGTGTTCGTGGTCCACCTGGTGCACCTGGTGCAGGTGGTGACACTGGTAATCATGGACCTAATGGCCATGAGGGCATAAAAGGTAAAACTCAATTTAACAGCAGGTTGGTTATTTTTATAAGATCATGAAACCTCTTCTATCCTTACCAGAGTTGTTAATGTTAACTAAATTCTAAATCATTTTTGGTAATTAAAATTAATTAAAATGAAATATAAAAATTGAAAGAAAACCTTGTAAGATGAAAAGCAATTTTAAAATTAAAATTAATTTGGAAGATTATTGAAGCAATTCTTATAAGAATTATTAATTAGTAAATATTAACTTTTTTAAGTTATTTTTTTTCCACCTCAAATTTGTTCCTGTGTAAATAAATAATTTATTTATTTATGTATAATAATTTTAATAATTATTATTATTTATATTATTATTATTATTATTAAAATAACCTAAGCAAATAGCAGAATTACTAAAACTACATTTAATAATTAGAATTAAAAATATCTACAATATACACTGTATATGCACACACACATTATAAAAATATATATCCCTATACATCTAGCCCTATATAAAGAATTAATAAATAAAAAATAAATCTAACTTTGCACAAAGCACTCTTTAATGTTTATTGGAAGTAGTCAAAATTATAGTTTTTCTTGATTTCAAAACATTCAGATATATCATACTAAAGGGTTAATCCACCCCAATATAAAAATTTTGTCATTAATCACTTTCCCCCCATGTCGTTCCAAATGCATCAAAGCTTCGTTCTTCCTCGGGAACACAATTTAAGATATTTTGAATGAAATGTTTGTGACTGTCCAGAAAAATATGAAAGACATCATCTAAAGGCTCCATCTGCCATCAGTTAAACAGTAATATTATAAAGCAACAAGAATACTTTTCATATGGAAGGAAAACAAAAATAACAGCTTTATTCAAAGACTCTGCACTGTAATCTCACTGTAACACAATTATGGACCGTGTCGGTGGTTCCGTGTTAGATGCAACGGAAAGATTTTCTTTTTCTCAAACCTAGAATGTTTGATGCTATTAATGTCAAAATCTTGCAAATGAGGGTAAATGATCAGATTTGTTTATGTTTGGATAAACTGCCTATTTTTGCTCAGGTATAAAGGGACAAAAAGGAGATCTAGGAAAGGGTGGAAATTTTGGGAGAGAAGGACCAGTCGGACCGATTGGAAGCCCTGGAGAGGAGGGTGAGAAAGGAGACAACGGCTCTCGAGGTATGTTTTTCTGTGTATCGTTAACAACTTCCAGTAATTATTGGCTCAACTGAGCCTGATATTGATATGTACTTTTTCTTCTTGCCATCGTTCATTCAGTACATTTACATTAATTCATTTAGAAGATATTTCCAGAGTGACTCATTCATCAATCCAATAATTTTTCCACACATTTCTTTTTCCATCTCAGGACCCCCAGGACCAGTTGGTGATCAGGGTCCTTCGGGACCGTTTTCCTCTGGCTTCCTTTTGGTGAAGCACAGCCAGTCCAAGGATGTGCCCACTTGTCCTGAGGGCTTAACAGAGTTATGGAACGGCTACAGCCTCCTATATCTGGAGGGTCAAAAGAAAGTGCACACACAAGACTTGGGTATATTCACTCTCAAAAGCACCTGTGATACCATAAAATGCTGACTTGGTATAAAGCTGATTGGGTATTGGAACCAGTGTTATTTTAGTATAATTGAAATACTATAGATATTTAACTCCTTTGAAATAATTTTGTTGTTGTTGTCTTTAATAGTATAGTTGCTATTTAGTTTAACTTTTTCAGTTTAGTCATTTATGTGCATTAAGTTAAACTAAATGCAAATGATAAATGTTACTTTGGAAGCTAGAAAAACACCTGTATAGTTTTCTTTATTTTTTCAGGTAACATTTTCAATCAATTAATTTTGTATTTTTATTTATTTATTTATTTTTTTAGATTAATTTTGTATTTTCCGTTTCATTTTATTATTATTATTATTTATTTTTTTTGGTTGAAATTATTGTTATTTTGTTGTGTGCTTTACTAATTTTTATTTGTTTTTAACTTATTATAAATAAAATGCAATATTTTGTATTAGGGCTGGGCGATATATATTCAACTATATGTTATGCGCATCTCATCAGTAAAGCCGGTTCTTTGATTAGCGGTAAATCTCCGTCAGCTGTTTTTAAAAGGAACGCCAGCTTATACACAGAGCCGTAGATCACTGAGAAGCTGCGCCATTGAATCACCCGCGAAACTAACGCTTAGCTTGTCAGTGATCTACGGCTCTGTTCATAAACTGACGCTGCATTTAAAAACAGCTAGTGATGATTCAAAGAATCAAAGAACCGGCTTTAATGATGAGATGCACATAATATATCGTTCTATATATATTGCCCAGCCCTATTTTGTATTGTATTTTATAACATATTTAATTATAATTTAGTTTAAAACTAAATTAAATGAAAAATTATGCGTTGGTCTGAAGTAAAATATGTTTTTGATTTGTCATTTTATTTTATTAGTATTGCATTAGTATTATATTTTAAATAACAACCGTTGTTAAGATACTGTTTTTTCATATATATATTTTAAATTAAATTACTTTTTTGTATTTGTATCAATAATGGTTAAACGTATTATTGTGTGTTTTGACCAGGCCAGGCAGGTTCATGTTTGCGTATATTCAGCACCATGCCGTTCTCCTGCTGTAATATGGGCTCCTGTGATTATGCCGGTTGCTATGACAAATCCTATTGGCTGTCTACAACTGCCCCAATTCCCACCAGTCCCATTCTAAGCGGGATGGAAATTCAACCGCATGTCAGCAGATGTGTGGTGTGTGAGGTGTCATCGCCAACCATTGCATTACACAGTCAAGACGGGCCTGCACCAGGGTGTCCATCCAAATGGAAAAGTCTCTGGATAGGATTTTCATTCGTTATGGTAAGAAAAACAAAATACTTTATTTTCAAACCCTAATATCAGAATTTTAAAACATTTAGGTGCGTTTCTACTGCAAAGCCTGGTGCCTTGAATTACCTAATGGTGGTAAAGGAAATGTCACACAAATATTATATTTGTATAATGAAATATTTTCTAGTACTAAATAAAATGCGTGTATATATATTTAGACACTTTTGTTAAGCCTGAAACATCTGAACCAGTATAATGTTACCAACATGCAAGGATCATTTTCAGTCACAATAAACTATAAGCATTAGTCTATGTATACTGGCTTTCAAAATATATTTTAAAATAAATCTAATTTTGATAGTTTCCACAAAAAAATATATATTTATTTTTTCAGCAAAGCCATGATGATTTGATTTTTTTTTTTTTTTTTTTATAAAAATTTTTTTTTTATAACTTTAGTTAACATTTAAGTAATTCTGTTGTTTTGTCATTTTATTCTTTTTTTTAACATGTCTAATAGTTTTTATACATTTTTTAAAAAGTTTTTTTTTTCTTGCACTAAGTTAAATAAAAATGAGTAATGTTTATTTGGCTAGATTTTAACTAGTGAAATCAACTAGTGGACATTTATTTAATATTAGTTAATGTTTATTTATTATTGTTTTTAATATTTTGAATTAGTTTTTATTTTGTAATTTCCATTTTCCTTCCAAATTCCAATTTCAAAGGATTGTTACAAGAAATTAATACTATAATTAAGATTCATAAAATGTGTACATTTTACAGATGTTTTCGGCTTCTAATAAATGTTGTTCTGTTTTGTGTACTTAATATATAATCATTTTTATGCAAATCAGCATATTTCAGAATGATCACATAACACTGAAGATTGTGAAGCGACATAAACTGCTAACCAAAGCTGCAGGAGCTAAGCGTGGGAATAACTTGTGATGCGTCTCATCCATTCCGTTTGCATCTTGACATTTATTTGATCCATCAAAGACTTAACATTTAATAGAACTTCTTGAAGCATTTGCAGGTCATTTTTGCCTCAAGACAAAATGAAAATTTTGAGCTTTGAATCACAGAAATAAATTACATATATATTATAAATTATATATACATACACACAGAAATACCTTTTTTTTGTTCTCTCCATTATTTATATGTATGTATAAATAATGGAGAGTGCAAAAAAGTAGTTTTTTAATTTTAGCAATATTTCACAATATGTATCTTTGATCAAATGTGCTGTGGTCAGACTTTAACATTTTAACATTAACATTAACTTTTAACATTTTGAACCAATCACATAATGCGTCTTCGTTTCTTTTTTCCAGCACACAGGATCAGGGGACGCGGGAGAAGGACAGTCTCTGTCATCGACAGGAAGCTGTTTGCAGAACTTAAGCAGTCAGCCGTTCGTGGAGTGCCAAGGTTCAAAAGGCACGTGCCAGCATTCCCCCACCCTCCTCAGTTCCTGGCTGGCTAGAGTGAACAACGGAAATGGAAACGGAATAGACGACCGTGTCAGCTCATGCAGAGTCTGCATGAAGAACAACTGACACACGTCACTGGAGTTTTCTTAAAGAGAAACTGCACTGTGAATGCACATCCATAGATCACCGGAGTGGAAGTGATTGAGGTGCTTTTGGTCACTTTTTTTCGGAGAAGATAAAAATGACTTTTCACTGCAGGCTGTGAACTTTTTACTTCACTGGATTCGTTCCCACATTTAGTCTAACACGACTTCCTTTCTGTTGTATTACATTTTGGTGCTAGCAAAAACCAAAACCATTTGCACAAATGCCTATATACCAATGTTCATTTTCGTCAGTTTTAGCAACTATTATGTTTGCGCATATCAAAACATAATCGACTTAATATTATATTGGTATTACAATTATTAGTATGCCATTTTTAACCGAAACTTATCATGAATACCGAACCTTGAGAACAAAACTCACATATTCCAGTGAAATCAAATAGAAATGTCTGGTAGCAGCAGATAGCTAAATGGCTATTGCTGTGGCAGGTAGGTATAGTTTTTTCCCAACTTTAATTTAAACCTAAGCATTGTGCAGAATTAAGTTACATTTATCATTATTTGGTGAATGTTTTGTAGGAGAAATCCAGCCATTTCAATGGAAATCCAAGCGGTTTCACTTAAAGGTGAGATTTTACCACACAGATTTAGCAATTGGTTCAACACAATTATCAAGAGCAAAATATTATTGCAATTTTGCTAATTTGGCAAAATTCTTTACTGTTTATTTGCTCTGAACAAGAGAAAACCAAGACCATGTTTTTTTGCTGTTGATTTGTAAAATAATTAGGATGATTTACTCATTTGAGAGACGCATCAAGTGACATTCAATTCATGTTATTAGTATGCCCCTTATGAAAATTAACCATGGTTTTACTTCAAATAAAACCAGAAATAAATGTGCTTACATAGTACAAGATGTTCCTGGATCAACATTCTAATCAACCAATCAGAATTGAGGCATAATATTTCTGGAAATATCTGTTTTAGGCTTATGATCAGGGTTAGATGCTTTTACGCCCTTGTTAATAATTTCTCACTGATTATAGACATAATTTTTGGGTAGGGGTTGGGATAAGTCTACATTTTTGGGCAGTAATGTTGATCCAGGATCATGACTTGCTTGGCAAAATGACAGGAGAGGTGCACATCAATGGAATATGGAAACATGGAATATGGAAAAACGGTGGCACACCCTGATCTCATTAAGAAAACGTACCTGTGGAAACTTTTGCAAGATGCAAAATATCTAGAGCTATGTAAATTTTGTGGCGCATTCCATGTGAAATGTCCATTAATGGTGCTAGGAGATTGTTTAGGGTTTTTTCCCCCCTGAAACTGTTGAACGTAAATATGATACGTATGACGTTGGTTTTATACATGTTACTACAATTCTGTCTTGAAATGTTTGTTGAGCGTAACTTTTTAAAATTCTGTAAAAATATGCACTACTCCTAACCTAACCTACCCGATGAACAAATGCGAATGTGATATCAAGCATGCCATTTTAGGTGGTTTTTCGATAAGACGTCTATGAGCTCTTTCATCACGAGACATGTTTTTCACAGGATGTGTGACCGAGCAAGCCTGGAAAGTAAAACATACAGTGTGGAGCTGTAATCATAACGCCTCTAGTGTTTATTTCAGTTGGTAACGGCAGATATATGTACTTATTGGTACATATTTAGCGCCTAGCAAAAAAAGTTCCCACAGTTACGTTTTCGTTATGTCTAAACCATGGTCACCACAGATCAACCGTTGTTTTGCTATACTAACCATACTTTAACCATAGGGGGAAAGATGGTTACTACAATTCTACTATAATAAAACCACAGTTATTTTACGTAAGGACAATGTTAGCCTTGCTAATTGCTCTGCCAGTTGAATTACAATAACTGGCTCCCTAGCTGTTTTTAGTCTAGCTTATAAAACTAAATTTTGTTTATCTGAAGATTCTACAACTTGAACCAACGTGGGTTTCCAGAGGTAATGTATCTCCATTTTTCTTAATCTAGCATTAGCAGGTGAATATGGCTGTAAATATGAAAGGTAGGAGGAGACAAGAGTTTCTAAGTCAGTAGTAGATGTTAAAATAACCCCTTATTTCATTGTTTTCTACACAGTTTCTAATAGACTCTTCTGGCCACAAGGCACAATTTTAAAGTACTGTTTAATATATTAAAAAAACTAAATTTAGTCTACTCAAAGTCAAAAGTCAATACAAATAGAATAAATACAAAAAGTAATAAAAAAAAAAAAAAAGTAAAAATGTAAATAAATACAATTATACATATAAAAGCAATACAATATACAAGTAAGGGTGTTTGTGAAAGGACTGTTGCCATTGAACTTCCCACTAACACAAGCCATTAAATAAAACTAACCCTTTCTGTATTTTACAGTCCACACAAGGGGTCCTAAGCATTTCTTGTTTTGAACATGATATATTCTTCTGATTGTACATATGAGTGCACTGTTGACAAAACAGCTTTGCTTTATATTTTTACTAAATGTCAAAACGTATTTATTTAGCTAGAGATATTTTGGTGCTATTTTGGATGGAAATGAAAAACTTAACAGTGAATGAAAATTGTGTTCCCTTTTAAAAGAAGTGATTATTTTGTCTGATTTTGTGGTTAGAGGTGCAATGAGATGTGTTTGTTTGGGGACATATTGATGTCTTGAGTACTGTACTGTTACACATGAGCATGGATGTACACAAATTGTGCCCAAGAAGTTTGATCTTGTTTAGTGTCACATGCATTTTATAATTAACAATCAGGTCCAACTCTTACTGTGTATTAAACCTCTAATCAATTGAGTTATTTGTATAACATGCAATAATACCTAAAAGAATATATATAAACTCACCAAACTGAGATGTCTAATGAAGTTGCAAATCACTGTATCATTTGCTTTTGCACTTCTCTTATACACTATTTTTGAGTTTTAGAACACACTCTGTACTGAGCACACTCAATATAGGTGCATTCTTTCAATTAATAAAACCTATATAATCTTTTTTTTTGAGAGAGAGAGAGAGAGGGAACATCAGGATTCAAAAAAAATATATATATATATATTTTTTTTTTTGGTGGGCTTAAAATATAATAAATACAAGACAATAAATAAAACATTTGAGGTTAAGATTATTTTATTTTATTTTTATATTTTGCTGATATCACTTGAGCTGCTTTTTTTAGTTGTTGAACTGATATTTTGTTTGGATTCTTGGATATTGATCTTATGTTGGATAAAAAGTACAAAATACCAACATATTTGGAATATAAATATTTTGTAGCATTTTAATTATCTGTACTGTCAATTTCGCTCAATTTAATGCATTCTTGCTAAATAAAAGTATTCTTTTTTTATTGTATAGTAGTGTATTGTATATGTATTGTGCAAATGCTGTTATCTAAATGCAGGAAGTATTTGAATAACACATGTAAACTAAATTTAATTTTATATACGTAACTATAAATCTAAATTAGTAGGGTTTTTTTTAATAAGGTGTCATTTGTTAACATTAATGTATTACCTATCATGAACAAACAATGAACAATACATTAATTACAGTATTTATTTGTATTTGTTAACATTACTTAATAAAAATACTACCATTCATTGTTAGTTCGTTAGCTCACAGTGCATTAACTGTTAACAAAAACAGCTTGTTTTTAATAATGCATTACTAAATGCTGAAATTAGCTTTAAATAAGATTAATAATTTAATAATGCTGTATAATTGTTGTTCATTCTTAGTTTATGGTCTTTAACTAATGAAACTTATTGTAAAGTGTTACTCATATTTTATGATGTACTGTACCATATGAACAGAATGTGTCTTGGAACCAACCACAACATACCAGAATAAGAATGATGTATTGTTTATTTACAAAAAATATACTTTAGGCATAAATGTATGAGAAACAACAAGCGCTATAAGCTTGAGAGACTTTACATACACTAAGTAAGACTTATTGGTATACTGACAAAATCATCTTACTACACATTCAGCATACTGCAAAAGGCACTGTCATCCACAACCATGTGTCATGAATGTTCATTAACATTCATACAAAGAGATCACACTTCGAGCCAAAACAAATGTGCATACAAACTCTTCGCAGTTAGAAATACAGACTTTGAAAACTCCTGCTGATAACATCATCAAAGCTATTCAATGACAACCAGTCAGCGGTGGAGAAATCTCACCCCGCAGTTCTGAGCGGTTGTAAGTGTTGTCTTTAATGTAAACAATCTAGTCGTATTATCATTATGTGTCACGTTCTCCAATCGTTCATCTGTTAAACCTCTGAAGTCGTTGCCAGCGCATCTCTTCAGTAGTTGGGTTTGAGTGGGCGTAAGTGGCATGTGATGATCTAGTCTGTGCAGAACCACCTACAAAACCAAATAATGATACACACTGTAACTAATAAAGTGTTAAAGGATAGGTCACCCAAGAAGATATACTCACGCTCAGGCCATATAGAATGTAGATCAGTTTCGATTTGGAGAAATGTAGCATTACCTCACTAATGGATCCTCTGCAGTGAATGGGTGCCGTCAGAATGACAGTACAAGCGGCTACTAGAAATATCGCAAAGATCCACAAGTAACCCACACAAGTGGAATTATCATGTTATTATCAGCTGTTTGAACTCTTATTCTGACGGCACCCATTCACTGCAGAGGATCCGTTAAAGATCAAGTGATTTAATAATTCTAATAAATAATGCTTTCTTCAAATCTGTACATATTTGATAGCCAGAGGATGCAAACTTTCTTTTTGGGTGTAACTATTCGTTTAAATCACTGCTTCTGCAGGTTTAGTGTCAATAAAAATCTGGGAATATATATATATATAGATACACAAAACATAAAAATATACTTTTTTCACAAAGCATTTTTAAAAGTATTAACCTCTCTCGTTCAGGCTGGCCCTGACAGCTGCCTGATACTGCTCATCTTCTGACATTCCTGCTGTGTAGGGATGCTGGGGTGGTGCAGTGGGCATGCGCGTGTCATACTGCTGCCTGTAGGGGGCACCATAGTGCCTGGAATTAAACGACTGCTGTCCATACTGTGAGTTTGGAGGATTCGGCATGCCATATCCACTGTATCCTGTGAACACAGACATACAAATAATGGATCCTGAAGACAGAGCAATGGTCTAGTAAACACTCCCTAAATCATTTCATCTTTATTTATTCACAATCAGAGCCATTTCTAGAATTGTAGTGAATCAGACTACAGTCTTTATAACATTTCCCTATAAAACAAAAAGAGCTTTTACCTGATGAATTGTAATATGTTTGTTGCCCTCCGTGGCTGTTTATGTGGCTGTATGCATTAATTGCTGAATTAAACTTTTTTAAAGCCAAAAAAATAACATCATACGTAGATAGTTTACATAGCTGTTTCTCTGAAAAATAATGCTAGAGCCACTACTCTGAAATGTGCCTTTATTTATGCAGTGCCCATTTCAACCACTAGCTGTCAATCTTCCAAACTGCACCTTGTCATCATATTTTGTCTTATACTTTTATTTTTATTTAAAAATTTAATCGAATCCTATTATAAATTAGAAATATTTTTACTTTCAACCATTTAGTCGATATAGTGATGTTAGAAAGAGGTCACACACACTTTAAAAAAAACATAGAAACATGTTTACCTGCACAGGTTTTCATGAGGCTCTTTAGTGGTCCAGTCGTGTAGAGCAGACCGACCAGGATCCCAGCCAGGTGCCCGACAAATGACGTCCTGCAGGAGATGTGTGTGTGTGTGTGTGTTAATACAAACTGTTAGTCTGATCCTAGAGCTACAACAAATCAAAACTCCTACCCAGGGTTCATGATATGGATGAGGACCAACTCTACCCAGCAGGCATAGCGGTTAGCTATAGGCAGCCCCATGATGTATGTAGCCCCTCCTGGATGATAATGATTATTCACCACCTTCAGCCCAAACAGAACACCTGAAACAAAACACACATTCGCAGTAGAAAAATATCAAATTAATATATGAATCTGAGTTATTCTTTCCACCAACTGCAAGCACTGTACGGCATTAATGTTCAGTAAGCCATTTAAAAGTAAGATTCATTTTTTTGAGAAAAGATGTATTAAATTGTATCCAATAATGTCAACATCTGATCGTATCACAATTATCAAGTGACACTGAAAATTGGGAGTCAACAGAAAAATCATATTTGCTATCGCAGGAATAAATTACATTTCAAAATATAGTAAAACAGGAAACATTATTTTAAACCGTATGCATATCCGGATCCAACACACCTGAGAAGCCCACTGCACACTGTAAACTATATGAATAGTCTTCTGTCAAGTGTGTCAGTCCTGTCTCCAGAAGCAAGTAGACCAATCCGGTGAGCAGAGAGAAGACAGAGAGCAGGTATGCAAACCAGGCACCTCCCAGTTTCCTCTCCAGTTTGATGCCCTTCCAAAGAAGCGAGACCATGTTGAAGTACAAGTGCATATCGTCAACATGGTGAAACGGTGACAGCAGTAGACGACTCCAGTCTCTGTACGCGTACGCCTCTCGAACGCTCAAACATGTCTGCGAAACACAAACATATCAGAAAAACATTACAACCTGCAACTATTCTTCATTGCTTGACTACTGGCCTTCGGTGTTTAAGGTAACATACCTTTAGGAGAGGTTTGAAAGGAAACAGGAACAAATAGACATTCAGGCCTAGCGTTGCAAGAGTGACAGGTGGGATGTTGTCGATTCCCAGCTGGAAAACCTGAGAGGCCAGCAAGAGCAGGCCGAGATTGAATCCTCTTTGTCTATTACGCATCTGAAACACATACAGCAGAGTTTTAGCATCTAAACCACATCCCCAAACAAACAGAGCAAGTGATTCAGTTGCTTTAAGTTGTTTAAGTGTTATACTGTATAATAGTGTGGTTAGAGTCCTTGAAAGCTTCAGAGAATACTGTATGTAATATGTTGCACTCGCTCTATATTTCATAAAAGCTAAAGTGTAAAAGTTCCTATTAAATACTACAAAAACAAATACTGTAAGGTTATAGGATTTCATCACTTACCGTAATAACTGAACTACAGCTTCTGTTTACGCTTGGTTTTGGGGTGTTGTGAGTAAAAGCAGCGTTTCCGAGTCCTAATATTAGCTACCAACAGTAAAACACGTCAGATTTTACTTTCGTTTCACCCGTGTTTCATCAGATGATAAACACGGAAGTGATGCAACGAGGGCTTCTGGTCGCGTGATGTCATCGCTTGTAGTTTTTTCTAGAAGTAAACTGACCTTTGTTACTGGTTTATTACACGAATACGGTAACGTTCATGTCTTATGCATAAAAGACAAATCCCGTGTTTTGTTGTGAAACCTATAGGAAATGCTTGATAAACTATTATTTAATATCAAATTAATAAAAAATGTATATTCTAAGTCTATGTATGGCAAGGAAAATATTAACGATAATGTTTTAGCTATTGATATAAATCAATAAACACTACGGAACAGGATTTAAGAAATAAATGTTAAGAGCTGTCTAAACTGGAAAAAGCTCGCGCTGAGATATCTTAAAATACATTAATGCCATTTTTTGGTTTTAAAATGCTCACAGATAATGCATTTTTGTAAAACATGTTTCTAAAAAATTCTTAAATGTCCTAAATTAGCAAAGGTCTAGTCCTGGTCCTATCCGGGATTAAATTTTAATATTAAATTGTACCGTATTCACAGAAATTGACTATTGCGTTTAAGTTATGATTATTACAGCTGAAATCAAGCAGCAGGCTAATGAATGCAGCATTTATTTTTTACCAGAAAGTAAAGTACATAATCAAATAATCAATAAAAAGCGTATCGTTAGCTGTTTTCATGCGATGAATCGTGTTTTGCCTGCAGACGGCAGTATTGCTCAAAGAATAAATATATGCCTGTTTAACCTACATGTGTGCTAAACTGATTTTACCAAGTGCAACATGTCCCTGAGACAACATTGTGATTAACCAATCAGAAGAAAGAGTTTAAAGAGTTTGTGAAGTTTAGGCTTACAATCAGTGTTTGGTGCTTGTACATCAGTGTCATTCATCTATCATTACATCTGATTGTAGACATTGCTCATGGGTGAGGTTAGGGTTAGGTGTAGAGATATGGTCAAGACTATATTTTTGCATTAAAAGTTTGCATCTTGTTCCAGGGTCAAGCAAAATATGTTGATCTAGGGACACATAAAACTTCAGGACGTGCCTATATGTGAATCTCCTATGAACATATTTATATTCGTCTTTATTAATAAATTATTCAATTACAATTGCATGTTACCAGATGTTACAGTGTAGAAGTCGTTTAAAATGATTAATTATTAATTAATATTACACTTTCTTGTTTTCCAGTTCAGTTCTCCTCCCGCTGGAAATAAAATAAGTGTTACATACATTATGTAAGACTATAATTAATCCCCATAGTGATAATAATAACAACTTCAAAGTACCTCCGCAATGAAATTACACCTGCAGTACATATCGTTCATTAGTCACTATATTTATCTATGTAAATAGACAGTAACATGAACACTGTAAGGTATGACCGACTTTCTATTTTACAATTGTGTGTTTATAAATAACGGCAGCGCATAGTTACATAGCGTCTTTTCATCACCGCCTCTAAATAAAATTTTATAGTGGTATAACTCACGGATGAATCGTTTGAGTGAATCTTTTAAATAAACGAATCCCTCTCTGGCTGGCTTCGCGACGAAACAGTCAGTGAAAATGAATCTTTTTAGTGAAGTGATTCAAAAGATTCGAATCACTGTGAAGAGTCAAAAAGCCCACCACTTTGTTTGAATCGCACGTCTCTCACAGCCCCTGTGATGATTGACATTCGATCTCTCCAATCAAACGAGGACGGTTCCAAAAGGGGCGGGGTTCGTAGTTGTATCGTAACAAGCTAGGCTGCAACCCCCCCAGTCTCAACTCCTCCATACAAACACACGAGCGGTGCCTTGTTTTGGTCTGTAACGGCGTCGCAAAAAAAGAAAACTCAGCGAGTTTTGGAGGAACTTGTGCAGCGGTTCAAACGGACTCGGTACGTTTGTAAACAGCGGTCAGATGCATACTTTGTGTCGGTGCTTTGTGTAATTGCACTTTTGGGATTTTTGCAGACAGCGCGTTAATCTCCGGGGTAAATGGGGTCGTGCGCTGCTGACTGCGCTTGTTTTGCTAATGCATTCGGATCTCCCGACTGAAAAGGACACTATTTTGTAATTTTTTCTGTTTTGTGTTTTTTTACATCATAAACTTGGTGCTTTCCGGTACTTGAAATATTTTTGAGGATGTCCGATGGATTATTTAAACTTAGTTGTAACAATGTAATGCTGCTGGAAAAAAAAATCAAAGCGTACTACGGTGTCGATGAACTGTTATAACTGAAGCTCTTGACGGAGCGCACAAAAGTGAGCTGTTTAAGTGCTATTTTTCTATTTTTACTCAATGGAACCGTTTTTGTCTCAGTGCTCACATTTGGCGAATACTATATGCATAAGGCTTTGACTTTCGATCCTGCGGTTTCTCTATAAATTATTTTTTTTATACCATGGCAAGCCCCACCACGGAGCAAGGATGTTTTTCGGACGTGAAGAAGGTGGGTTATTTGAGGAAACCCAAAAGCATGCACAAAAGGTTTTTTGTACTGAGGGCGGCGAGCACCTCCGGACCATCCCGACTGGAGTACTATGAAAACGAGAAGAAGTGGAGACACAAGTCTGGAGCGCCGAAAAGGTCAATTCCGCTGGAGAGCTGCTTTAACATCAACAAAAGAGCAGATTCTAAAAACAAACATCTCGTTGCGCTTTATACCAAGGATGAGTACTTCGCCATCGCTGCTGACAGCGAGCTAGAGCAGGAGTCGTGGTACCAAGCCTTGGTTGATCTTCATAACAGAGGTAAGGTCCACGAAACTGCTGCGGGCCGTGGAGTTGGCGAGGATAATTACGGCGAAGCCACGCCGGGACCTGCCTTCAAAGAGGTTTGGCAGGTAATTTTGAAACCAAAGGGTCTGGGTCACACAAAAAACTTAATTGGTGTTTACAGATTATGCCTCACCAATAAGACTATCAGTTTTGTGAAACTTAATTCTGATGCAGCCGCTGTGGTCCTGCAGTTAATGAACATTAGGAGATGTGGCCACTCTGAAAATTTCTTTTTCATTGAAGTTGGGAGATCTGCTGTGACCGGGCCTGGGGAGTTTTGGATGCAAGTAGATGACTCAGTCGTGGCTCAGAACATGCATGAAACTATATTAGAAGCCATGAAAGCCATGAGTGAAGAGTTCAGACCCCGCAGCAAAAGTCAGTCATCTTCTAACTGCTCAAACCCCATCTCAGTGCCTGTCAGGAGGCATCATCACAACAATCCTCCCCCAAGTCAGGTTGGCTTAGGCAGGCACTCTCGGGCAGAGAGTGTGACGGCTATTTCTCCTGTTAGACCTGGCAAACACAGCCATTCGTTTAGAGTGAGAGCATCCAGTGATGGGGAGGGCACTATGTCCAGGCCGGCGTCTGTGGATGGCAGTCCGAGCACAGCCCGACCTCAATCGCAGCGACATAGAGGTGGATCCAGACTTCACCCGCCACTTAATCATAGCAGATCAATCCCCACACCCACCTCACGGTGCTCCCCCTCTGCCATCAGCCCCGTAAGCCTATCCTCCAGCAGCACCAGTGGCCACGGATCCACATCAGACTGCCTCTTTCCACGCCGCTCTAGTGCCTCCATATCTGGATCGCCCAGCGATGGCGGATTCATCTCTTCGGATGAATACGGATCCAGCCCCTGCGACTTTCGGAGCTCCTTCCGTAGCGTGACTCCAGACTCGCTTGGCCACACGCCACCTGCCAGGGAAGAGGAGATAAACAGCTACATCTGCATGGCTAAGCCCGGTTCACTTCCTGGTGCCGGAGGCCAATCGCGAAGCCAATCTAGGGGAACACCATCAAGGCTGGAGGAGCCAGAGCTGGAGAAATGTTTCCGGAAGCGAACGCATTCTTCTGGTGCTTCGCCGCCAACTCCGTGCCATCAAAAAACTCCCTCGCAATCGTCTGCAACTTCGCTGGAGGAATACACTGTAATGATGCCTACATACCCAAGAAGCCGCTCTGCATCGTCATCATCGTCAACATACAGGCATTCCTTCATGCCAACGCATTCATACCCAGAGGAAGGTATAGACGCTTCACAAGCGAAAGACCACAGTAGACCAGATCACAAAGATGATGGCTACATGCCTATGCTGCCAGGAGTTGCGCCTGCGACCCCAACTGCGAAAAGTGGTGACTACATGCCCATGAGTCCAAAAAGTGTATCTGCACCACAGCAAATTATCAACCCCCGGCAACATTCGCATGTTGACTCCAATGGTTACATGATGATGTCACCAAATGGCAGCTGCTCTCCAGATGGTACAACAAACTATGGCAAGATCTGGACTAACGGCGTCAACCCTAAGCTCTCCATAGAGAGCATGGAAGGTAAAGTGTCATCTTGTGGAGACTACATAAACATGTCCCCAGCTAGTTGTTCAACGACCAGCACGCCTCCGGACTGCTTTTTCAACCCTGTTGAAGAACCTCCCAGGCCGATGTATGCATACTTCTCTTTGCCTCGCTCTTTCAAACACGCCAACAGAAAGCAGGACCAGAGCCCTCTTCGGATATCACTGGGCTCGGGTCGATTGGCATACACGGACTCATCCTCATCTTCAGCGAGCAGCGACAGCTTGGGTGGTCAAGGCAACTCACAGCAGTCTGCTGTCAAACCTAAAAGGTCAGAGGGCAACGGGAGGCTGACACGTCCAACGAGGCTGTCACTAGATGCTAGCAAAGCAAGTACTCTTCCACGAACACGTGAGAGTCCCTTCCCCACAGAGCCCAAAAGCCCTGGCGAGTATGTCAACATTGAATTCAATGACAAGGCGTTTTCGGTGAGCTTGGCGTCGCTGTTCCCGCCTGTGTTTTCCGGAAGTGATGCTGAGGCCCCATCGGACCTTTCATCATCTGAGTACATGAACATGCAACTAGGCTCACAGCCTGGTCGTTTGTGCCCAGAAATGAAAATTTCCACTTCCTGTTCAGACTATGCCATAATCACTCCATCAAACTCCGTATCCTCCCCTCCACTGCCCTGCGAGAGCATATGTGACCGTGACTACATCAGCATGCAGTTAGCCTCCTGCACTAGCTTTCCTAATACTCAAATGATGCTGATGACCGAGGCCTTGCCGGATGCAGATGATGCCCCTCCTTGTTCTGTATCACCCAATCATGATGTGACACCATTAAGCGGTGCTCCAGGAAGACCTGCTCTGATCGGCCCTTTGTCAGGCCTTAGTGCATTCACACGGGTAAACTCCATTTCTGGACGGAACCAAGGGGCTAAAGTAATTCGGGCTGACCCGCAGGGTCGACGACGACACAGTTCTGAAACCTTTGCTTCCACAACGACCAGAGGGTCAGTCGACACTTCGGCCACCTGTCAGTCAGGTGAAGTGAAGCGCCACAGCTCCGCCTCTTTCGAGAATGTGTGGTTAAGACCCGGCGAGGCCTCTTCTGCGCCTGCCGCTCCACCTGCATCTACAGTAACCAACGGACGAAGGGAAAACTCTTCAGGCCCAATTCCCACATTAACAAACCATGACCAGAACGGCCTAAATTACATTGATCTGGATCTGCTGCAGAATGGAGAGCAGCATGTTCCAGACTGGAATGCGTTCCAATCTCGGCCAGTGGAGCTGGGAGCTGTGGAAGGTATAGAAGAGCTCAGTGCCTACGCCAGTATAAACTTCCAGAAATCAGATGAGACCAGAGGGAATCTCACAAGCAGAGAAGGTAAGGCCAAGTGTTTGTTTAAGAATGGTTATCAAAAGAGCATCTGAGTATGCTTTGCACTTGAATAATGGCATGTGCGAGCTATAAATTTCTTAGAGTCTTTGTGTTATCATGCCTGTCTAGAACATTTAATAGGTAATATGCATATCATGTTATTATTTATAAAATCGGCCCCCATTTATGTGTGTAGTTTGAGTCTTTGGTGGAAAATCCCGTTCTGAAATCTTAGGAGAGAGCTAAGGGGGTTTAGATTCCCTCCCACTGATGACTGGGCCTCTTCAGGCTGATAAATGGACATATTTGTGAATGGAGGCAGAAAGGGTTAGCATGTCTACACTTGTTCCTGATGCGACAAAAGGAAAAAAACGGCACATATATGCATTTGTGAGTCACTAAGCAGCTTATAGGATGTCTTTTTATTGAATGGAAGTTTACTTAGAGTGTGAGTCAACTCTTTAGAGTTGTCTTTGAAATTAATCAAGCGCTGTGAGAAGTCTACAGAGCTGCCACTACTGTGCATTCTCCACTTCGCCCAAGGGTTTGTGTGTCATGCCTGGCTTACTCTGTATCATCGTTGTTTTAGTTTATTTACTTGCCCTTCAGCGAGTGAAGGGTTTTCCACCCTCTTGGGCTTCCTTTACTTTTTTCCTTTTTTCCCCCCAAATGTGAAATGTTTGTTTATGGATCATAATGATTGCATATCAAGTTTGAGCAGAGCAATGTGGGTTTCCCATGATGCATTTAAACTTCTTGCACAAGTGATGACAATGCTACTACTATTGATAGTACTTTTCCATTAACTTTTGTTTACTATTAACCATCTGTTCAGGATAGATTCAGGGAATCGTGTTCAGTCTAGGAGTATTAATGATTTGGTGATCAGTGTAATTGTTGTTTTTGACGTAATCCGTTTCAGCACAAATGTGTTCAGTATGGCATAAAACTAGGTGGATATTAAAGTGCAAATTTATTTATTATCCAATTATGTTTTTGTTTTCACTTAAAAAGATTGTTGGGGATTGTGGGATTTCCAAACCTGTATGATTTTGCTTTTGTCGAAGAGTGTTGAAAATGTTGAAATGTCTAAAAATACTCAGACATTTTTAAGAATATCTTCTTTGTTTTACAAGAAGATAGAAACTCATACATGTTTGGAGTGACGTGAGGATAAGTAAGTGATGACAGATTTACCATTTCTGTCAGATTGTTTTTGTGCAACCGATTTTCCCCCAGTATGTTCTAAGGAAGCATTTGTTTTGATGGGGTAAGAACCTGCACTCATATGCTTTCTTGACTTGGATTGGTTGCTTTGTGTGTGTGTTTTGCGTTTTTCTTGGCATATTTAGGGGGGTGAGAGAGAGCACAGGGGCTTTAGTGTTGCGTAACCAATGTTTTTTGACTCTGGGAAGCCCTGTGTGTGTGTTTGTGCCTTAGTAAAACTCCCTGTGTTCCTTTGGAGACAAGAGATGTGATGATGTGGATATCATCCGCAGGAAGCTGAAACACCTCCTCTTACTCTTTGTGCTTATCGTCACCTGTAAATTTGCATTTTAGTTCTTGGTGTGTGGGTTATTATTGGTGCATTTATTGCATGTGTTGTTGTCACGGTTTTTGCAGGATGTCTGCCTAAAGCTCTAGTTCCTAATTTCATCTGCCTTCTCTGGCGCATGTTCTGCCCATGGCATGCTCCTGTGTGGCTCTGCGCCAATGCCACCCATCTCTATGGTAACGCTGTGGCCGCAGCTCTTTTTTTCCCCATGTCACAGTGGATTAAGGGGCCACAGACTGAGATGCCGGGGTATTCAGAGAGCCGCATTACCATTGGGCAGTGGTGGGGTGGGGCGGGGTGACAGAGTTCTTTAGTGGGTTTGGTCAGAGTGAGACGATTAGAAGCCCAGCCCACCTCGGGCCACCGTGATGGGGTCACCCTGCAGAGTGGCTTCTTGTCCCCTTCTCCCTCTTGCTCCATTTCAACCGCGTTTTCCTCTTTGTTGTCTTTCCCTCCCTTTCTTGCATCCTTTAGAAGGTTTGAAGTGCCAAGTATTGTGCAGCAGCATGATCGGTTGGGGGCGGAGCTCTGGGATCAGATCAGAGAAGAATCATGGGTATTCAGTTGAATTTAGGCTATTGTTTAATTGTCATTGATTAATTGGAAGCCAATGAATAGTTGATTTATTCACTTGTACCCCAGCAATCCATATTAATGCTATTTTTATGTTAATGATTCTACATATACAAATTATACAGTACAGAGATTTAAAAAAAAAAAATAATAATAATATATAGTTTCTTATGCCAATCATTAATTTGAGTAATAGTAAAAATGCAGGTAATATTTTTAAACATTGCAGTGTAAATGTCTTTACTGTCACCTTTATTTAAAATTTTAATGCATTCTTAATTAAAAAAAAAAAAAGGATAACAAATAATATAGAAGTAACAATTTCTTTAAAAAAGAATTAATTAATAAATTGATAAAAAAAAAAACACTTGCTGGTCCAAAACTTTTAAATGGAATGAGAGTCAAAATATTTATTATCAGAGAAAAGGCCAATATTCCCATTTCTTAACTTAAGTTTAAAAACATTTATTAAAATATAATTTTCAATCTTTAGAAGTTTGCGATTCATTTTGAGGAATGTAATATCTATTATATTTTTCACCAGGTAAAATTTTTATTTCTGAGTGTATAAATAAAGTAAAAGCACACCTCTCCTCAATAAATAATTTTATTCAAGAAACACTGAGCTGTTTTATTCATGCTTGAAGTACAAGTTATGCAGTATTTTTTACAATCTTAACAATGCATTCTGTATTAATGCTAACTTAATAGGTCATCAGTTTAAATTACAACTGGATATGGAAATTCATGAAAATCTCTAGTTGATGCATGAGTGAAGATAGACCAGGCAGTAAGCAGGTTCGTATAAATGGCTAAATTCGAGATCACTGTCAAGGTCATCAGTAGTGGGATGGGGTTGGCAGGTCTGGGGCTGTTCTTTGATGAGATCCTTGGAATTCGTGTGAACGGGGAAATGAGAGGGATATGTGTAGCTCCAGGGTTGGAATGTAACAGCAGCTTTTGTGCCTGTTTTACAGAGCCGCTTGTTAAAGTAGACACAGGCAGAGATATGGAGGGATGGAGAGGAAGTAAAGAGAGAGGTAGGAAGGGGCACACAGCAGGAGAAGGAGAGAGGAATAAGGAGGGTTTAAGAGATTAACTGATCAAGGCCGTACATAAGGGGAACCAGAAATTCTCCAATCAGTGTTTCATGTAGAACGACCCTGACATTTATATCCATACAGCACATAGGATTTGGTTTTGCTTTGAAGTGTTTTAAGGCAGCAAGTAACATGTTTGTTTAATATGGTTAACCTATCCCTCTCAGAATTAAAAACATAGAGTAAAAGCTCTCATGTGTGTTCATACAAATTTTGTTATTAGTACCCAAGGCCAAATAGCAGATGCTCAGAGCACACATGACAACCGTAATAACAAATATTTAGCTAATGTGAAATGCTAGGATTCCTCCGTTATCCTTCTGTAATATTTGAAGAATTCCATCCAAACTGTCTAGTTTAGTCTGTCTAGTTCTGTATTTGATATTGCATGTAATTTTATGTTCTTAAACCTTTACGATGTTCCAAACAAATATGACGTCTAGACAAAAGTAGAAATTAAACATTGCACGTTTAAAAGAAATTGGACATACAATTCTGGTAACAAAATTTCCACAAAATTGGTGACACACTCACTGTATATTTTGGCCTTAATTTGTCATGAGTTCCTTAAGATTTTTCTATGGGTTTTTCTAAATTGTATGGTAAATGTACGTATGGCCAATTTATATAAAATATACATTTTAGGATGTATTTATGTATGTATGTATGTATATGTATATTTATACGTATGTGTATATATATATATATATATATATATATATATGTGTGTGTGTGTATATATAGTAAACAATTGATAACATAATAATTGATATTTAAATTAAAAATGTCATCCCTGTTACTCTTTAGCTTTTTGAAGCCATTACACATTAACATCTTACTTTTTTTTGTCATTAATATTAATCGCATAAGAATTCTTTTTTTTGTTCAAAATTGTTAAAACAACCATTAAAATGTCCATTCACTAACATTGACAGTAAACTACAAACTAACGTTTGTAGGAATGCTACAAAAACAAATGACAGTGTTGTTGTCCATGTGCTTTATGTATTATGCATTTTTTTCCTTCCCAGAGGAAGCATGGGGAAATTCCTTGGTCATCTGTGGTGAACCTTAGCAAAGTAAAAAAAGGATACCCTCTGAGCAAGAATCATAAAAATTTGAATAGCATCTCCTAGTATATTTAGCCCATTTTGCCCAACCAAGGAAGCATCTTTAGAACCTTTTGGGGTTTTTTGCAAACTAACTATTGGATACAAATGCTACACTGAGAAATCTGATACAGAGAGTGTCTTTACAGGTGGTTTTTACCCACATCTGCTTTGAATTCTGAAGCCTTTCCAACCAAAATGTCACATCCCATCCTGTTGCCTCCCTCCATCAAGCTGCGAATTAGAAAAAAAAAGTAAATAGACTTGCTCGAGTAAGCATGAAAAGAGAGAATGTTTGCCATTATTTTCTTTTGGACTCCAATCTGGAGTGTAAAGTAATTAAAATCATTCTCAGTATGAAAAAATAATTAACAAACGATAGACATGGTTCATTGTGTAAGCTGTACGGAAATAGTAATGGTGAAGAGTTAATATTTGCTTTTTTCCCTCCTTTTTTATGCAAATATAGTCTTTAGTGCATTAACTGATTATCTGTTATTTCTTTTGGTTTATAGTGTTTTTTAATTACTAAAGTCATGCTTGTTATTTAATCAGATTGCACTATAAAATACAAATTTAGAAGTATTTTATGTTCATTTTTACATATCTTTGTTTTAGGCATAGGTTTTGTCGTTTGACTAAAATATGCTCTATATTTAGTGTTACTGTAGTATTGTGATGTCACATTTGTTTATTTATGTTAATTTTTACATCTTTTTTTATGACTGTAACATAGTCTATAACATATTTCTCTGTTGTTAGTATGAAAGCGTCCATCAAATGAATACATGTAAATGCATTTAAATTTTAAGAGGGCAAAAAAGTGCAAATTACATAAACATAAAATTAATAAAAGTTCTCCTAAATCTTAAACGTTATATATATTCCATGTGTCAAGTTAAGTTCTCCATGAATTGTCACTTTTGAATTGTCTTTTATCACTTTGTTTTCTTTCTTTAAGGACTTTAATCATTTGCTTTTATTTGCATTCATGTTGATTTCTGAATTAAGTACAGTCTTGTCCTGGAGAAGTTTGAACTTCATTAACAATGAGCTCGAACATGTTATGATGTAGAATTTTTTATGCAGAACTTGTGTTTCCTTTTCATTTTTACAGCTTGTAATACAAAGAGGTAAGTTTATTGTTTGTGTGTTGCCATGTCATAAACATGTCAGATGTGATAATGTGATATTCTCGTTTTAAATGCCATTACTCTGACATGAGTTCTGCTCCCATCTTTTACTGTAGATTGATACAGAAAAAAAAACCTAATTTAATCCAGCGCATTTACTCATGGTCTCATATCCTCAGAAATGGCAAACACTCCTGGATGCCAACCGCTACGACCAAATCCTTTAGACTGCCTTCGCCTACGCATTAGAGCCCTTTGGACTCTGGGCTCCCACCGTTTTCCAATGCTGTAATGTTGTGCAGGTCCCTAGTAAATCAAAAACGCTACCAGATGCAGGCGTCCTCGGAGCTTTGCCTCCCCAACCTCACTGAATGAAATGCTCTGTTTTGGGGCCTTGATTTACGCGGCAAGTATGCGACCACAGGCATTCCTGCATAAACCTGTGGCCTCACTGCACGCCGAAGCAAAAGCCCGCGTCTGCCTCGGCGTTCCCACGCTTTCCTCTGTACTGCCTGCCAGCGGAGGCTGTACTGCTGGTCTCCGGTCATTATGAGAAGAAAGACGGGCTGCGATGCAGGGAAGGCTGAAATTGTCGGCAGAGTCGCCGCCGAGATGCTTTTCATTGGCTGATGACCTTGCGAGTCCTTCGTGGAGAAGAATACCGCTTTGAAATCGCGTTCAAAGTGGCTTGGAGTTGACAGCAACACAGCTGAAGATAGCCGAAGTTTGTACCGACAAACAAAATTACTTTGTGCAGTATGTACTCCATCTCCAGCAATTGCAACAGACTCACTCTCTCTCTCTTTCTATACATATATATATATATATATATATATGCAGAGGTGAAACATCTGTTTTGGACAAATTCCTTTTCCCAGGGAGAATGCTGGGAGCGAGCTGTTTTCGGCTCTATTTGCAAGAGAAGACATCCTGTGTTTTAAAAGTAGTTTGCTCTGACAGGAACGAAACAACAAAGTGGCATGACCTGCCGCATCTGTAAAAGCACCTTGTTTTTCTCTCCTAAATGACAAGTGTGGCATATCTAGGCATGAGGGTGGGGGGCATCATGTCGGACTACTCTTGATGTGGGGTTCTATCAGAGGGAGTGCTTAAAAATAAAGTTTAGCCCCACCTCTATGTGCCAGGGCCAAAAAAGTGTGAAGATGCTGGCCTGGAGCTTTGTCGACGATAAACAAGCAGACAGCATTCATTTTGAGGGAAACCGGCAAGGGAAACGGTTGCGGGAGGATGGAGCTGCCGTTTTCTGACAAACGGCTCGGTGTGTTCTTTTCCCAACTCTCTGCGAGTTGTTTTTTTTCCCTCTCTCTCTCTCTCTCTCTCTCTCTCTCTCTCTCTCTCTCCAAACAACACCTGTCACACTGTTACTGTAAAGTCCAATTAACACAGTCGTCCTAGCCGCCCTCCTTGCCTCCCCCGCCTCCTCTCTACCTGTTCTTGTCAGCCAGAGCTCAGGCTTTGTCTTAAGACCAGCCGATCAGGAATGAGGATAACAATAATGTGTTGGATCTTCAATGCAATCTGTGATCAGTGAAGAATTTGTGAAGGATCACTTTTTGTGTTGGGTAAAATAACACTGAAAAGTCAATTTCTTTGCATTGTTGTGATTGTAGTTGATTCCAGGACCAATTTATTTGTTAACAGTTTTAAGGGTCCAATCTGTTTTGAAAAATACATTTAAAAACAAAAAAAGAAAGGTTTAAAATGTGCCAAGATCAATTCATTCTGATTTCTAAAGTTTATTTCTAAACTTAAATACCACTTTGAAGAAATTATAAAATTGCTATGAATAATTATAGTGATGTGTTCTGGATCATTGCCTGTTTTCTTTTAGATGTCTAGTTCTGTTTAGTTTTATTTTTGGTAATGTAGATTTTTTATCCTGCAGGCTGGTTGCACCACATTGTTTTAGTTTTTTTTAACAGGTATTTTTTTTTAAATAGTAAGCAATTTTAAAATATTTGAATTTTACAACTTTACAAATATACTACTTAAGTAACTGCACACTACATATTACTTATTCATAGGCATGTAAAGGCAGTTTAATCACCCTTTACCTTTTTTTTTAATCTAATTGTAATGAACTGTAGGCTACATATATTGTAAATATACAAAACATGTATTAATACATTCTGTAGTAAAAATATTGACACCTGTAGTTTATAAACAGAATAATTTTGTGCTGTGTGTGGGAGAGTCCTCAGGATCTATTCTGTAAACTGTACGAGTTTCAGCAAGTTAATACATTAGATTTCAACTAAATTTTGTATCACTCTTTATGACATTTTGAGGTGTTGAGTGTGAAATGCATGTAATATGCATTTATGCAAATACATGAACATGGAAATTATTCCTTGAATTCATTTAAAGGCCAACATTTGCATACAGAGTCATAATTAACTATTTACAACTTCGGTCCCAATGAGCATACTGAATGTGAATATTTCTCGCAATGGTCCACCAACCCCCCCTTCCAATTAAGTATGCCGCATGAAATCTCTTCCACCGCAACAAAGCCTCGGACTCTCCGTGTGTTTGTTTAAAATGATCCAGAGAGTGCAAAGTTTGAGGCGAGGCACCAGAACTGACTCTCAGCGCCTAACCTTTCCAACAATTTCCCCTGTGTGCATGCGAGAACGGGTAAAAAGTTGCCCTGATTAGTTTACAGTTTGCTCAAAAATCAGCATAATAAAGCATTTGAATAGGATGAAGAGATCTAACATCCTCTGCTTGTTTACGATCGCTCAGCAGAGATGCCACGTCGCCTCCTCTCTGACCCTGAGGCACGGAGTCACTTAATGCACTGCGTTTCCATCCTGCGCTCCCATTTCGCCGGCAACCAGCAGCGCAGGAGTTCCCGATGGAGGCCGGATAGAGCGCAACCCCTCCAGGCAGTCCTGGGGTGCAGTTACCCCCGGCATGTGTCTCTGCATGGTAATGAAGATGGGATGCACCACCATAGATGGAGTTGGAGGAGCAAGGCTACTCACCAAGGACTGACCCGTGGTTCAGAGGACAGGAGACTGGTGCAGTGGGAGAGCCCCTTCGCTCGCTGATCAGAGGAACTGCGCCTTGGATGAGACGCTGAAGGCAGCGCTGAAAAAAAACAACAACTGATTAGATGTTGCTGTCGCCCATGCAGCTAGCTGGAAAGCCTTTTTCTTATTCTGGGGCTTGTTTGTTTCTTGCCCCCTCTAAGCCTTTTGTCATCCTCAGACAGCGACGGATGCAAGTTCTCTGTGGTGTGGTGCTTTGCTCGTAATTAGCTGAAAGTTCTCAGAGACTTGACAGGAAGAAAGTGTGGCAGAAGCTCAGAATGTTCGCTTGTTTGTTTCGTTTCTCTCTTTTTTTCGCCCCAAAATCTTTCTCTGAATAAATCAAAAACTTTTTCGCTCCAAGACTTTAAGACTGAATTTGAACTCTTTATTTCATCAGGAGCGTAGTTTTATGGTTAGTTACAGTATCAAAAGTGTGTAAACTGAGCAGTCCTTTTCGGTCCAGAAAGCAAACTTTTCACTTTTCACACAACTCCACATGTTTGATTGCGACAGTATTTTCTACATTTCACACCATTTACCTTCAAAACAAGGTCAAAGGTATGGCACAGGGATATCATTTATAGATTCCGAAGTATCTCTTTATCTGCTGCTTCGGATATACAAAGATCCCAAGCTGTCAGATGTGTTCATCTCACCTCGAGTTTGTTCGGAATTAACGAGTAAAATAAACTGAGCTTTTTTATCAGTGCTCTTTGGATATATGAACCATGTCTTTGCCCTAAAACTAAACTTGATTTCTTTTATTAAAGGATACTCACAACTGATGCAATATGCTGGTCTTTGTGAGTCTATTCTAAAGTGCCCAATGAAGGATGAACTACTCTTTCCTGAATACAGATCTTGAAGGCAAAAGTGCTTCCATATTTATATTCAAGGGTAAGTTTTAACTCCTCTAAGGCCACCCTAAGCAGCTTTATGTCAAAATAACAACATTCATCCAGTCTCGTGCCCAATAACGCAAGAGAATCTCAACACTCACTACTTGTAAAAGAATCTTGACACTTTTGAAACCGAGGGCTGTTATACAGCTTAAATAAGCACTGATGTTAAACTTCCTTACACTTTTGGTGTTACAGAATAGACTACCCAGGGTCTAGAAGGTGCTCTAGGCATGGTCATCAAGAGAAAAAGGGGCAGACCTCACTGTGAATGTGTGATATTATGGCCAGGCTCGCCTACCAATAGAGGCCAGCTCGTACCCCGACAGTGCAACCTCCCGGCACAAAGGATGGTCCTGCCGCAGCTTTCCGGCCCCATTAGCACCCGAGCGTCAAGGCAAAGCTCCAGAACCTCATTCATTATTCATCGATGCGCAGGCAGAGGCCCTGATAAATTCTCGCTTTAAGTGACAATGAGTGACAGAGCCTGGGGTTTTTTATGGCCATCCCCTCCTTGCCGCCAGTGGCGCGCTGGCCAAAGGTCCAGCCTGATCCTCCGCTAATGACCGGCATGATGTATGTGCAGCGAAGCAGAGGCTGACACCGGTGCTCTACCGTCCCGCTCCCCCAGTCCCACACCGGGGGTAAGCTCCATCCCATCCCAGGAGCTCAGCAGGCCACGGAAACTCCTCATTAGCTGGGATGCACAGTGTTAACCTGGAGGGAAGGTGGGAAGGTAAGAGAATGGAGGGTGAATATGGGGTTTTAGTCGTAGTGGTGGGACAGTCATCTAATTTTACATAATATTGCACTCCCCCATCATGGGCCACCTACCCTCGCTTTCAATGGACATTATGTCCCAGCAAATGTTTAAAACTCCATTTATTGTTCAGAAATGCATGACCTTGTACAAGTAGACAGCATTTAACGTCTCAGTGTGAATATGTAGGATGGACTGTCATTGTTTTTCAGTGGATTTCTTCAGAAATTTCTTAGTATCTGTAACAATACGGCGAATATTGACTTGCTCAGGGTTTGGTATTGAAACTTCAAAGGCGTTTCAGCATTTTATTCTATTTTAACTTTCAGCAGGAGAAGAGGAGGGGTCCTTATCCTCTGTTTGTATCTGTACGTCTCCAGTGATATCGATTGAATTGGATTTTAACCCCTCTTCTTTGCGCTGCACTGAAGACAAATGCTTTCAGTGGAACAAAGGCTGCATACTGTGTGTGGCTAGCTTTTGAGAGCCAAATCTCTGGGGTGCAGCCAATGTACCTTCCAAAAAAAGATATTTCTCAGGGGAATGCTTTGCCATTCCAAGTTTCTGATTTAGACCTTGCTTCTTATTATTGTCATTATTGTAATGTTGTTGTTAAATGGGAGTTTTAATATGTGAACTTGTTTCCTGGTGCATCTAATGGGAAAATACTCAAGACCAGACGATAAAAACTCTTAGACTATTAGATTATAAGGTATTATTATTATGAAATATAAAAGTTAAATAAGTTTACTTTCCAAGCACAAAGAATTATTATGTCTTAGTTTCACATGCTAGTCAAGGTGATGTGATATAAGCTAATGTTTGTTAGCATTAGCCATGACAAAGAACATACGCATTAGTTTATTTAAGTCTTTAGCAGCAGCTCATTAGGTCGTGTCCCTGTTTCATCTCTGATATGTCATCCAGTCTGGAGATTTCTATTACCAAATCCCTCGGGCAGCCAGGGAATGTTCTCCCAGTACCTCGCTTCTTTTGTTAGCAATAATGTCTTACTCTTCTGATTGGTATGCTAATAAACATTTGAACACAACTTGCATGAACTTGTGAATGTTGCCCTCAAGTCCTTTTAATTTTGATTGGTTTGGAATCTTTGAACGTTTATCAATCTGTCACATGATATTTCTAACGATCAGTCGAAGGTGTATGAATTACTCGCTATATATAGTGTAAAAATAATGTGTGTATGTTGCACTGTACACTAGCTTTTGACTGACACATTCCAGCTTTACTAGAGCGAGAAATGAGAAAGAACTGAATGAGCAGAGCTGCCTTGTCAGAAGATACAGAAGATGAATACCTCTGGAGAGTCTGCTAGCATACCTGCTGTTTGCTGTTTGGTCAGGAATATTATAGTGCAGCCCAGGAGAGTGCAATAGTATGTATATATTTAAAAATAGATGTATACATCAAAGTGCATTCAAGATGTTTGGTATCCCTTGTGGTATATTCTTAGCCTCTCATTCTTTTTCACATTCAATTGCTCTTTCTCCATTTCTTTGGTCCTGGAAGAACTAGAATGTTGATGTTTGAATGCTTTGTTGCGTCTTGATTAGTGCCACGCATGAATAAGGGTTGCTGTTGTGTTGACATGAATGTATCCTTTGATCTGGAATTTTAATGACCACCTCTAGCTCTCGTTTGAATGGATTTCCAAGGTACGCCAACAATGAGGTACTCTTGGTTTCCATGTCCGACTGGTCAACTATGTTCGTCTGTGGTGCTTGTGATACTGTCACCATACTCTACAGCTGTGTTAATGCTGTACCGAGGAACTCTTCAGCTGATTGGACATTTCTTGGACTTCAAAACTGTGCCATGGTTACCTCCTTAGTACTCATTGTCAGTGCTATTTATCTACAGTATCTATCTATATATGAAGAGTAGCATCTTTTTAACACAATAGAGGACGTAGTGGCTGTATTTCTTATCTCTTATATTTCTTATATCCCATATCATCAGATCAAAACCTTATCCTTTATCAGCTGTTGCTATTTACCACCTGCCTTTTTGCGTATATGATGTGCAATGTACCCATGCTGAAGTGTGTAAACAGGCCTTTATACGTACTGTCACTTTGAGGTCTGTAGTAGTTTTTATCAGTTTCATGGCATGTAGCCAGTCAGAGGACAGATGAAGGTGTTTTAAAGGCTCTTTATCATCATCTCCACCCTGATGAGAAACAGCGAAAGTTCATATTTGTGATGTCACATTTATTCCCCTCTGACTGTGTGTGTGCAGGTGGAACAGAATAAAGACAAACGCATCACACGCAGCCCTGTGCCCTCTGGTGCATCATGGGAGAGGAGAGGGGCTTCGGGGCGCAACTCCGTCGCTTTAGGCTGTCCTTGTTAGGAAGCTGTCAATCAAAAAGACAACCTGGCGAACTTGTCTCACCGTGTTGTAACCTTCGGGAAGAGAGAGCTCGAGGAACATATATTATATATATATATATATATATATGTATGTTCCACCTTTTAAAAGGGTCATCAGCCACATTTTCCTGTTTCGAGGCCTGTGATTATTAATAACTAGGCTTAAATCAGCTTCTTCAGGAAATATATATATATATATATATATATATATATATATATATATTTTTGCTGAAGAAGCTGATTTAAGCCTAG
>JAUMHI010000057.1:14132595-14168864 GCA_032359435.1 Enteromius unitaeniatus | reverse complement strand
CAGATTTTCATATAGTTGTATCTCGGTCAAATATTGCCCTATCCATCCAAAAAATAAATCAATGGGAAGCTTATTTATTCAGCTTTCAGATATAAATCGGGGGAAAGATTTGGAAAATTAACACTTATGACTGGTTTTGTGGTCCAGGGTCACATATATATATATATTTATGTCATATAAAAGCTATCCATGCTGTCATAAAGGCAAATTAGATGGAATAGAGAGGTGAAACTGCCAGAATGAAATTGTCATAATGAAAACTGTAACACTATATAAAAGTATTTTGTTGCACTGGAGTCAGTTTGTCTCTGTTTAATGGCACATGCTTGAGAGAATTTCTTCTCAATCACATTCTCAGTTCTCTGCCTGACAGCTAACCTGATCTACCATTATGTTCATGTTACACAGATCAGCTCTCTATGTCACAGCAGGCCACAATGTAAGCACTTCTGTGTCTCTAAATTATGCTAATATATGCCAACCTTAGAGACATAATGATGAGGAAATATATTAAATGCGTAGGATCATTATTAGTATATGCTAATGTAACCTTAGAGTATGTGAAGTTACTCAGACACTTAATTTTAGAAACTATTAAGCTCCCCGATGCTTCAGGAAAAGCACTATTAAATTTAAATACAGCTGCATACTGTACATTAAGCGTAGCAGGAGACTGACGTTTGTTAAGTCATATTTAAAGCTATTTATGAGCACTGTAGGGCATAATAAAAACAGACCCATATCACATTTACATTAGACTGATCCTTAAGACAGATTAAAGCCCAAACTCTATCGCTTGCCACTTGACACTGGCACGTATTCAGACTCTGTATGTCTTTCTGGCGCCGAATGGTGTCATGCTGAGTTGTAGTAGAATTCCCTAATAGGATTTGGACTGGGATAACTGCCCTGAACAGGAGGAGCTCAGTCATTGATTGTTTCATTCCTAAATGGGTGGATCTGAAAATACCCATTTACAGCCCAAGTGGGAAGTTTAAGAAGTAAGAGCGACTTTCAATATGAAATCTGTAGAAAAGAAGGTTTATTTAATCAATGACGCCCCATAAAACATCTGTAATATCAAAATAATCTGATTATTTGAATAGTGAACAGGCACTGCCATAGACAATTAGGCATTTATGTTTTTATATTATGGCTGATAGCTGATATTGTAAATACAAAAGGATTATAAATATTTATAATCTGGAAAAAAAAAAACTATTGAAATAAAAAAATAATAATTTATTTTATTTTATTTTATTCACTTCAAACCTGACATAGAAACAAAGGGCTTTTTGTGTAAGGAGAAATTGGCTTAATATTTTAAGTGGTTATTAGAGTTTATTTTACATATTTATTACATATATATATTTATATAAATAATTTTTGCAGCATTGAAAATAATAAGGATGAATTTACAAGACTAAATCTGAACATATCAAAAAAGGATGAGTGAATTCTGATCCTAATCTCTCATAGTTTCTTCGCAGGCTGGTGTTGAGCTATAAATGAGAATGAGATACTGGTTTGTTTTGTATCGCTGTGACAGATTCTTCACTATCTCTGGGTTCTCTCTCCGTGTGGGTCAGGCAAACACACACACACACACACACACACACACACGCACACTGCTGGCAGCCTGTTAATCTCACACACCTCCACACTCTGTCAGGCACGAAGCCCAAGTCACAGATCTGTGGAAGACATACTGACATCAGGAGTCTGTGTGTGTTTGTGTGTCTCTGCTGGACTGGGTAGCGTAAAATTGACTGTGATGGACGGACTGACCTGCTTTAGTGTGTGCGTTTTCCTGTGTAGTGTATATGCCTTATTATTTAAGGCTGAGTTGAGGTTTGGCTTCTTATAAAGGTACATCACTAATAGTGTGTGTATTTGGGGTTCAACATTATAGCCTTGACTTGTTAAGAGAATGAAATCTCTTCAGAATGAATCCTTTACAATTTTAATCAAGATGTGAAAGACTCCCAAGGAAGGCTCTCAACAACAAACCGGCGACCTTTACATTTGATGTGAAGAGGCTCTATTTGGGTGGGAGAATCTGGGTCATTTTCTCACTCTGTGAACGGTCTGTGCGTAGGTTGAACGCTCGGTTTTTAATCTGTGAACGGGCTCAAACACACACTTGTGCACAGACACACCTGGGGTGATGGAAGTGGACCGTGGAAATAGGACATGAAAGCCATCTCTCCTCCACACATGAGAAAAAATAACAGTCTGGAAAAAAGTCCTTAGCTGCAGCTCTCAAGACGATTACACACGCTATTTAAACCCAATCAGGCTTTTCTGTATGAGACAACATCCCTCACTTTGAAGCTGTAAGTGAGACGGCTACCAATCGCCCCCAGATATCTCACAGTTAACCCTTTAATTACGGTATTTGCTGGGTTTAACTTTTGCGGATGTAATTAATTAAAGGTCTTAGTACTTTTTCTAGATTATTTTCTACTTGCAATGATATTAATAGGCTGACGATTATTTTATGTATTTTCACATAAAACAGTCAACTGGTTGAAATCTATTTTGGATATATTCCAGACAGCATTTGTGGCTTAAAAAAACAATTTAACACAAATAATTTAAAATAAATTAAACTTACATGGAGCAACAAAGCTTAAAATGAGCTATTATATTATTCTTCTATTAAAAATGTGTGTTATTTGAGCTGTAATGGTTTTATCATCATTTTTACAGTTATTTTAGGGTCTATGGTGTTGCATTGTCCAATTTTACTACTTCATTGCCAATTCAATTACTTCAAACAGTTTTACTTTTTTTTTTTTTTTAATTGTTTAAAAATCATGTTAACATGCATATTGTTTACATCATGTGACTGTACTTTTGAAACTTTTTGATTAACAGCTTGGTCTCATTAACATTAGCCCAGATTCATCCTTTTATTTATTTAATGAAATAATAGACACATTTAAATATTTTAAATACTTCATTATTTTAAAGGTAAACAATATGTAAAAAAAAAATAAATAAATTGAGAAATGCAATCTAATATCCTATTATTACTGTGGACCCTTTATTGACCAATGCATACAACTAAAAACATTTTTGTTAATTTAATTGCAATTTAAAGATTTATAAAGCCTGCCAAGTTGATGTTTAAGAAAAGCAAATTATAATGTAAAAAAAGATGAATATTTCTCAATTTAAATCTAATAAAATCTTAATCAGCATATTAAAATAATTTCTGAAGGATCATGTGACACTGTAGACTGGAGTAGTGATGCTAAAATTGCAGCTTTGTCATACTAAACTGCATTTTAAAATATATTAAAATACAAAACTGTTATTTTAAATGGTAATAATATATACCAATATTACTATTTACTCTTATTTCTGATTAAATTAATGCAGCATATAAGACTTGCCGACCCTAAACATTGTTTTTGGTAACGTTTAGATCAATTCAGAATTTTTACTCACCTTCTGCTGACTCCTTACTTTTTCGGCTTCCAGAACCTTTCTTCAGCATATTACGTCCAGAAGAGAACAGGTTGCTGAGCTCATCCAAAGGACTGGTTGGCGTACGACTGCCTCGACCTCCCGAACCTGAGCTTGAGCCCGATGCAGTGGAGACGTTTTGCATGGACCCTCCGTGCACGCTGGAGGAATTCGAGAGCCGCCCGCTCTCACGCGATCCATGAGGAACTCCAGACGCACTGCGAGGAATTGTCCCGGTCATGAGAGCATCGTATGGTGGAGGCCGCTTCAGGGTGAGCGGCGTTAAAGCACGACCCATACTGACAGGGGAGGGGCAGGCGGAGTGGCTTCTTGGGTAGCCGTGTGCCGCAGATGACCCGCCACTTTTATACAGCGCAGATGGCAAAGGAGGAGCAGACGATCGTCCTGATGCTGTGATTGTTTGTTGCTCCTTAGTCTCTGCTGACTTCTTCTTATTATGATGATGATGATGGTGGTGGTGGTGTTTACCAGACACCTGCTGCGCCTCCAGCTGTGGTCCAGGGTCAGCGCTAGTTGGGGATGCACCTGGTTTCCCATACCCCATGTTGTCCAACATGGGCAGTTTGGTGACATCCAATGGAGTAAGAGGGGATTCGTCAGAGTTGGGGGAGCATTGGGCTGGTGCAGGTGGAAATACTAGTAGTGGAGGGCGATGGGAAAGCAGATTCGGGAATGGGGCGGGAATGTCACACAGCGAACCACGTGGAGTGGTGGGTCGTGTAAGTTCGACTTCCGGCACCAAAGGAGTGGGACATTGCTCCCATCGTGACTGTGCATGGTCTAAAGATGAAGGCAAATCATCATAGGCAGGATATTTCATCTCCTCATACACACTTTCACCTTGGTCGTCCTCTTCATCACCGTTAGCTCCTGCAATTCGACTGAAGTCTCGTAAGATGTTCCCCACCATCTCTATATAAACAGGTTCCGTCTCATCGTCAGTGTCAGGGGCGGGGCTTTGATTCTGAGATGCAGACTTCTTTTTGTGTTGCCGCGGCAAAGAGGCCGACTTTGCCTTGCTGCCATGGTTTTGGATGTAAGACTCGTCAAAGGATGTGCTGAGTTGGGTGTTGGGGTTGCGTTTGGGTTTGGGTGGAGGCATGCGACGGTACTCTTCACTGCAGGGGCGGGATTTAGATGCTGTGAGAGAGAGAATAAAAATGTTTTAGCACTGGATGGAATTCAACAGTACAACGGATATGATTTTTCCACAATCTTATATCATGATATGAGTCATTTTTTTACAGTAACAGTAAATTGTGGGTTTTTTGGGGGTTAAATAAGGCCTTTATGACATTAAAATCTTTGATGCCATGTGAATGTCATAATTCTTCTCACTAGTGTCAATATCTTAAAACTAATTCTAGCCTAAATTAATTTTTTTAAAAGCTCACTAAAGACAAGTAAACAGTCAACAATTAAATAAGAATATGAAAAGCAATAAACTAAACAATAGGACAAAAAATACCAAGAATGCATAAATAAGATGCTACTTAGCTTGTATGAAATAATCAAATGTATAAAAGCACTGCATATCCTTCACTTAATATATTAATATCTTATTAAATTACAAAAGTGATTTAGTCAAGAGCAGTGAGAGATTTTCTCTCTTTTGTTGTCTGTCAACATAAATGACAGACAGCAGCAATATTAGACTGCTGTCACTTTAAGAGCTGCCAACATCCAATATACTGTTACTGTACACATGTTTTCTTTTTTCAGCTGTTTGCTTTCACTTAAGACCTAAATTACTGTGTTTTTGAGAATACTTGCTAATACTGGCATTTTGCCACATGCAAGTGTGTGTTTTAAACCAATCAAGGCCTTCAGAGTGGTAAAACACCTCAGTTTAATACTTCCATGGTCTCCCAGTACTTTCCGATTCTCACAAACACGTGCAAACTATACGTTTTAGTGACCATGTAGCACAGCAACGTCACGTGACCTTGTTACTGCGATAAAGACAATAGTTGAAAATCTGTACCACTTGTCAAACTGTTAATCATGCCAACCGGTATATTGCCCACAACTAAAAATAAAAGTAAACTATTACAGTATCGCAAGGTGTGTCGGAGTATTATGACATATGTTAGCAGGAAATTTTAGCACTGCTAAGCCTCAGCATCTATAATATTCAATCTCATTGCTTACCCACAGTCTATTGTGCATGTGATCATCTTTGATGCTTCGCGTTTTTTTCGTTCCGCTCATCACGTCCCACCACTGCCCTCTCAATACAGTGACTAATACTGAATGTGTGCGGTTATGAAGTGAGTTAATAGGCTTCTCCAAGGACTTTTTAGTGAGAATAGAGTTTAACACTCTGCTTGAGATGGGATTAATTATACACAGCTGAGCTACCAGTGCTGAGAAACGAGGAAAGCAGGCCATGCTCAGAGTGTGTACAGCTGTGTTCTCATTTATAAGATCTCTATGCACTGTATAGGGCGTATCTGTAGAAGTTGTCTTTTTTGGGTTATAATAGGATATACATATATATTTATAAATATAAACACAGTTGTGCTCTTAATTTTACATACCCCTTGCAGAATAACAAAATAATAACTGAATTTATAAAAATGTCTCCATTGAAAATTTCCCATATCCTTGAATCCTAAAACTTTGTGTCATTTCCTGGATGATCCACTTTTGTTAGTTATTCATGAGTCTCTTATTGGTCCTAAATAAAAAAAATCCTCCAGCACCTGCACAATCTTTGGTTTTCCAGCAGCTTCTGCATATTGGAACCTTTTCCAACATTGACTGTACAATCTTGAAATCCATCTTTTAACACTGATGCATACTGGAACTATTACAAAACAAACTGATGCGCTAGAAGGCCAAACAATGCATTAAGAGATGGGGGTGTACATTTTTTTTTTAAATTGATGATCAGGGTAAATTGTACTTATTTTGTCTTTTGGGAAACATGTATTTATGTCGCTTCTGAAGTCCAGTACTAAATAAAAAAATATGATTGTTAAACAAAATTAGAAGAATTTAAGCGTCATCATCCTGTTCAGAAGTTTACATCCCCTGCCTCTTAATGCATGTATATAATTATGTACATCCTGCAAGGGGTATGTAAACTTATGAGCACAACTGTGTGTGTGTGTGTGTGTGTGTGTGTGTATATATATATATATATATATATATATGCACCTTTTAAAGATATTTTGAATCTATATACATATTTCTTTATATATTTTGCAGTTTAATATCAAATTAAATGTGGTTTATGTATATATTTACACAGTCTTGATTGCTTTTCCTCTTCCTGTGAAATAATGCATACCGATAAACACTTATTCCTTATGCCGTATCCCCTTTGAAATACACTTTGCACTATTGGCAATTGGAACGCCCCCCGAGTGCACTACTGCCAGTAACTGGTGATGTCAGCTCGAGAAGCTAAGCTTTGTGGGAAGAGTTCATGGAATAATCAAACAGGCACAAACAGCCAGCATCCTACACACACTGGAGGGCGGAGAGAAAGAACTAGAGTGGAGAAAACTAGGTCATTTTTACCTCATGAATGAATTTCACCCTGACTAATCATCCCAGCGGAAAGCCACTGTTTCAATTTCTTTTTTGCCCTCCCCCTCTTGTTTACTCACTCGCTCATTTTCCATCTTTCTCTCATTTCTCAGCTGGCTCAGTGAAGGGCAACTTGACTGACCCGTTTCTTCGAGCTACGGCAGAGTGGTGTGTGTGTTTTTATTTGTGTTTATTAGTGTGTCTCCTGCCAAAAGCTAGTGCAAGTAATAGTTAATGGGGCAGCAAGGGATGTATGCTAATTTTTAATCTCCTGTAATGCTGGCTGAAGCTATAATTACGTCATTCTCTTGAGACTCTAGATCCTGTGTGTGTGTGTGTGTGTGTGTGTGTGTGAATGCATGGGTTTATGTTATGTAATAGACATGACAGGGGTTTATATCAGCTTTGTGGTGGAACTCTGTGATAGGCAGATGAAAAGTCAGCAAGAATGACAAAATGATTTCACTTATCATTCAGAAAAAGATCACAGCACCTTGCACAAGTGACAGAAAGAGGACAGTGACTTGCATTCTCTCAGCAATTTTACACACAAACGTGTACACGTTGTAAGAACCTCATATATATTTGTATCATTTACAAATTTAGCTGAGCATAATTACTGCACCCTAACTCTAAATGTGTATTTACACTGAAGAAGGAAATATAAAGACTAGCAAATGAAATAAATCAATAAAAGACTGACAAAAAAGCAGTGAAATGTGTGTAAATGAAAAATACTTTAGCATTTTAGCCAACAGAGTTTTATTTTTTTCAATATTTGTGAGAATACTGTACATTATACCCTTTATGTGAAAAATACATTTAATATGAGAAACAAAATGTTATAACTGTCAGAAATCAAGTAGAAATAAATTCAGAGATCTAAAATTGTAATTACACAATTTTAAGATATGAAGTCATATTGTGAAAAATAAATTTGATTTTAAAACAAAATAGGTTTATTAATTATTCCCTCATTTTAATTTAATTTAAATTTAACTGAATTATTTAACTAAAATAAGGGAACAAAATAACAATAAATGGCCACGAATATAATAAAATATAATAAATAGCCACATATTAAAATATGTTGAGAACTATCTCTTTATTTGTGACCACAATATCTATTTGTTCTGTATGCAGAGCTCCACAGAAATAAAAATCCATACAGACGTTTAGAGATGCAATGCAGAAACAGATGTTTTTTTTTTTTTGTAACTAAAACATAATTGTATGTTTGCAAAAATGGTACTTCTATTGTTTAGCAAATTGTTAGGTCTCTGTATGGTCGGTGCTAATGCCCCCTGCTGCAGAAGCAGAATCCTGTATGAAATACTGGTGTGTGGACATATGCCTGTGGAAAACATGTTAATGCATCTGTGTGTGAGTGTGTTGTAAGTGAATTTGATGACTGTGACACGGGAAAATATAGGGCACTGTGTTCCAGAGGACAGCAGGTGCATGATGTACCTTCCTCTCACAACACATCCATCTCTCCCTCTCTCTCTCTTTCAGAGGATGTAACAAATGCTGGATCTGTTATCTAGTATTACACTGCTGATTTAATACAGATGTTTATCTGTGCTTGTTTGTGTATGATAATGCATTTATATTGATTTCCCTCTAAATTAAAGGGGAAATAGTCCCCGCCAATGAGATATAGAGCACAGATATATGCCACATGCCACATGTCATTAAGTTTAATATGATGCTGTTTAAAGAACACTGCTTATGATTTATTGAGGTTTGCATGCATGTCAGTAGCTCTCTCTCTCTCTCTCTCTCTCTCTCTCTCTATATATATATATAGGACATACATGTTCTCTTATGGGTCAGCACAAAAGATAAACATACGCAAGCAAGCTGTCACATATACTTAGTAATATCAAAGAGATCAGATGAAGGAAGAAAGTAGGTTGATATGTTTTCTAAATATGGCACTACAGTATTTCCTTTTTTTTTCTTTTTCTTTTGGACATGTGCCATAGCAATTTCAAAGTTTTTATAGTTTTAGTACCATGTACATACAGTAATCATGGTAATCATTTAATACCATGGCATAAATCAAAGTGCTATGGTTTTACCATCTGATACTATCATTATAGTATGGACAAAATATATATAGAGTAAAATAGTATGCATAGGTTTTTGTACATGCTCCATGGTTATTCCATGTTTTTTGCACATTTACCATAGTAATTCCACTGAACTTCATAAACATCATAGTATATGGGCATGGTATTGTAAATATTAAAATGATACTACTACAGTAAAAGCAGTAAAAATCGGAGAGGACATTTTCTGTTTTCTGGGAATTTAATGCTAAAATAGCATGATTGTGAATATAAAAAATCATTTATTTACTATGGTATTTTTCGAAGTATCATGATTTTATCATCTGATACCATTACTGTACCATGGTACTACCATAGCGTTTTTGTAAGAGGATCATATGGAGGCCAAAAGTGTGATCAAATAATATGCAGAGTAACATGGTATTACAATATTATTTTGTACTAGTATTATGGTTATTCCATGTTTTTTGTAGATGTAGCTTCGTAATTCGATAGTATACCATCTGATGCTATTTTTACACCACAGTAAGAGTAGAAAGGGAATTCTGTTTCTATAGAATGAATGTAGAAATTAAGAAAAGTAGAAGAAAAAGTGGGTTGGTGGGAATGCATAAACGAGTGAGATAAAAGGCAAGACCGTAATGAGGAAAACAAGAAAGGGTGCCAAACTGGGGTGGGAAATGAAGGCACGAGAGAAAACGAGGGATGAGAGATGGGGGAAGTGTATGTAGTGTGGAGCTGGAGGCTGAAAGAGAGAGAAGAGAAGGAGGAGAGATGTTGAGGTCTTTGAGACTCCCCTGGAGGAAAAATCTGTGGTCCTTGGTTTGGTGGAAATGCCACAGAGCCTCAGGCTAAGTGAGTCAGGCGCAATCTCTCTATATAGATCCTCATTCGGACATCAAGATACTATACAAGGTACTCTTACGGCTACTTGCCACATAAAGAAAATAACTGGACATGAATATGAATTTGAAACATTTTATTGGCATATTTGTTTTAAATTAACATTAACTTCCCGTGAAACGATATAGTACCACGTGACTAACATTCAAATGTTAGTAAGACAATTTATAACATCTACATATGAATATATAACAACGGATGTATTTTAAATTTTCCATTGTTAATTGCGGTTGTCCAGTGTTTGTCACAAGATTGCGCCAATCTGTAATCTTTGTTGGCGCGGAGGGATTTTAAACATTAACATTAACGTTATTACTTTGGAGCGGTTATTATTTGAAAAGAAGGAACCTGCAAATGTCTCAACTGACCAATCAGAATCAAGCATTCCAGAGAGCCGCGTAATAAATGATTAAAAAAATATGCTCTTGGTATAATCTGAATGTAGAAAAGAGAAATGGTTTAAATGTCTTTGTAGGGTTTGGGGATACTTTTATGCACCAAGGATGCGTTAAATTAATCAAATAGACATTTATAATGTTAAAAATGTCTATTTCAGTGCTGATCTTTTTAACTATTCATTATATAGCTCGGAGAATGTATGGTTTTCACCAAAATATTACGCAGCACAGCTGTTTTTAACCTATTATTGAAAATAATAGGATCTTAAAATGATTTATGTGTATTGTTTTAGCTGTGTTTGTCTGAAGTAAGAAAAGTTTCTCGAGCAGCTATTCAGCAAATTAGAATGATTTCTGATAACGTGACCATTGAAGACCGGGATAATGATGCTGAAAATGAAGCTTTGCCATCACACGAATACAACATATTTTCTAAATGTAAATTTAATTAGAAAATCAATATTTCAAAGGGTTTAATGTTTTAAATTTTTCGACTTCTCCGAGAAAATGAGTAGAAAATAAGGTTGCATGTCCATGAGATTGAATATACTAAAAGGTCTGATGCTGCGGTATGTAGTACGGTGAAGTTGGCTACGTTTCAAATTTCACTCCAAAGAGCTGGCTGATGTTTTTAGGGTTAATGTACTCTAAATGAGGTTGTGGACATTGAAGAAATAGGTCAAGTGTTGGAGTGGGGTTAGGTATGTTGTAATGTGTGCTTCTGCTTTGGATTCGAAAGAAAAGCACTTTGAATGAGCTCAGCTCTCTGAGTGGAATCAGTAAAGATCAAGTTAAGGATTAAAGGAAGGCTAATGTGTGTGGAAATGAGTGTGTGTGGAAAAGTAAAGGTCTCTGAGGCATTTGTTCGTTGTATAATATAAAACAGCCTAGAGCAGCACATTTTGTCTGTTAGGCTTGCAATAGAACAAAAAAGGTATAAACCTCCATTAAAGGTACAAAAGATACAGCTCTTTTACCAATAAAGTGTACATTTTAGTTGCGTTTGAAAATCATTTGTTCCACTCAAACGTTACATTATTTGTTTAACATTATTTGTGTTTTGCATGTTTGTGTGTGTGTTGTGAATGTGAATCACGGCTCAAGTCTCCTGCTTGTCGACCTTGTAGCTCTGAACTTGTTTATAAGAGGCATCATCTGTGTTTTGCTTGATTCTGTCTGAAGCTGTCACCGCCGGTAAAACACTTAGGTCGAGAATGTTGCCCATAGCAACGGTTGCCCCATTCATAATGACACTGCAGCCAGCAGGCGACCAATCAGAGCGCTTTTGCTGGCTCAGGGTGACCAGTCAGAGGAGGACAGAGAGTTGATGTCACCTGTTCCTAGAAAGATTCTTGGGTATATTTACAGGTGTCTGTGAAAGCAAATATATGTCTGGTGACCTTTTATCTGTGTGGTATTTTCCGTTATGTAAAAAGACTGCACTGTCAGACACTGACTCATTATAGTCTGCAAGTGTGCAGTGCTGCTGTTAAGTGTGTATCAAGTCCCTCTCAAAGCAGGTCAGCACACCTGATGACCTCCTTGGTAATGCTATTTCTCGCCTCAGGCAGAGCCATAACAGTCAACCTGTCGTAGACACTAGAGGGGTAGCGCTTAAATATTCAGATTTAAAAACAACCAAATATTCAGATTAGTGCTTAAAATTAGTGCTTTTAAAATATTAACTGATTGTTTTATAAATAAATTGCTGTGGGTAAATGGAATATTCTCAATTTGTCAAGTTTTCAATTGCAAATTCCTAGCTTTAAAAAAAATATATAAATTTATTTTTTATTTTTTAAAGAAAGTTTAATCCAGTTATTGGTGATTTTACACTGACTAAAACTATAAACCACAATTTTTTGTATTATTATTTAGAAATCATTTTTAAAACAAAAATTGAAAATGTAATGTTTTTTTTGTTTCATGCTGTACAGTGCATTTCTGTTTACATAGCAATGTTTCTCAAATATCTACTACTTTTTAGAAGTCTGGCTCTTCTGTAAGATGTGGACTGCAGTGATGAAGATTGTGTGTGTGTGTGTGTGTGTGTGTGGAGCTCAAAGGAAGCGCTGCAAGTGTAATGATCCATGAGAACGAGGCATGCATGAAAGAGATGGTAGAAGAAGAGAGTAGATTTGCATACAACAGTGAAGTGGCGGGAAAGAGTAAGAGATGCCATTTTTCCAGAGGCTTGTGATGTGTGTGTGTGTGTTGTTATATATTTCACAAAAGTAAAACTGAGAGTAAAAGAGCAGTAAATGAGAGAAAACAGCACTAAAACGTCCTTCCTTTTTGGGATATGGTACCATGTTGTTCTGACATATTGTCAACACAAAATCAAGCTTGCATACAGTAGCTACAAGCAGTAGTGTTATTGCACGCACACACACAAATTTACCGTCACATTTGTCTGTTTCCTTCCCGCTCTTGCCCGTGCTGAGCCCAGTGTTGACGGTCTCAGAGGAGGTGCTGAGTTTGGTGTTGGGATCTCGTCTGGGTTTGGGTGGGGGTTGTTTTCTGGAGGTGGGACTCCCCTCCTCTTCTCCCCCTCCTACGGAGTGCAGAGACTGTGAGCGTACGGTGAAGCCCGGGCCACAGGGAGGAGGAACGCGGTCCTGAGGGGCCGGCATCGTCATGAAGCCCATACGAAAGTGTTTGCCTGCGTATCCCCCTCCTTCCGTCACACGGGCAACATCTTCACCAATCCTGAAGAGACAGAAAGGCTATTTACTTAAGCATTTCACAAATTACTGAACATGCACCCATCTATGAGCCTCATATGCTTCCTGAAACCTAGATGGATTTCAGCATCAGACACCGTTCCAGAACAGAGGAAAATCAAACACATGAGAAAAAAGCAGCACAGATTAATATACTCTTCTAGTTCAGCATTCATTAATGTGAATTCACAAAGAATATTGCAAACATAGCATGGGTCACAGGGATTAATTGATTGAGATCAGGGAGGATGTTTGAGGAGATAGAAGTGTAAAAATCCTCATGCAAATGTACCTGAGAAAGACTATGTGTTGTGATGAACTTCCCATTCATCAAAGAACCTTAAACACACACACCAAAAATATATGACTGTGATAACTATTTTCAGTATTGAAAAATAAGCAAGTCTGAATATTAATACTAATTGGGAATTGCCATCATAAAAATATATGAACTTTAAAAAACATAAAACCTTTACCTATACTGTAAAAAAAAAAAGGTTAATAAAAAAAAATTAATGTACTATATACAAGGAAAAACTGTAAAACTTCTAACCAGACATTTAATTTAATTTTGCGGTAAAATCCTGTTAATTGAACAGTTTTAAGAAAAAAAATGTACAATCAAAACCTGTACACTGATATTACCAGAATTCCCTGCATAACACTCCACATTTGAAAGTATTTTGCTTAAAGGAATAGTTCACCCAGAAATGAAAATTCTGTCATCATTTACTCAAGTACTTTCAAATCTGTATGAATTTCTTTGTTCTGCCGAACACAAAGGAAGATATTTTGAAGAAAGTTTGTAAACAGGCTGTTTTGCATCATTAACTTCCATAGTAGGAACAAAAATATTATGGAAGTCAATGGTGACCCAAAACAGCCTGGTTACAAACTTTCTTCAAAATATCTAGAAATTCATACAGTTTTGGAACTACTTGAGGGTGAGTAAATTCTGACAGAAGTTTCATTTTTGGGTTATTCCTTTAATCATGTTCTTAAATATTTTTTGATAACAGGTATGTACATTTGGGCTTTATGTTGTTGTTTAGTGAATGTTTATTGCATTAAGTGTTGTGTGTTACCATGAAGGTGTATTGTGTCTGATGAATGACTCTGTGCACCTTCTGTATATGAGTAAATACTTGTGGTGAAGCTATTTGTGATGAACTTTGATTCTTCATGTGGCTTTCTCTTTTACCACCATTTCTAAGGTGGTTGTCATTATGTCAATGCTACAGATTTCAATAGTAGGGTGCGTTGTTGAATTTTACTGGTTCAAATATTCTTGTTTGTAAATTACAGTTTTTTAAAAAAGGTAACGTTTTTGGCCATAAGCGTGTTTACAGTCTTTTTTCTGGCACCATAGCTGCCAATTAATTCATTTTTTTTTACAGTGTTCTGTACCTTTTTCACATACAGTGTATCTGCTTCATAAAATTCTATATTAGACTTAGTAATTAGACTCTAGTAAACTGTCAATAAAGGGTTATGATACTCTTGGTACAGATAGCTAACATCTTTGTTCTTAGTTTTCCAGATTATTTCATTAGTGGTTTCCAACATGTTTCGCATATTTTATTTTGTACGCAGCTTTAAGCAATATAAATGTGTCAAAATATTCTATGTTTGTAATGGGAGAACGTTACAGAAGAAAAGGCAAATTCTCATCATCCATCTATCCGTTCCCTCATAACTTCATGAATCTATCTTGGCTAAAAGTCATTTCTGCGTAATCCAATTCAGAGCAATTTGGCTGCATTTTAAGATGATTTCTGCACCGAATATCCTATAAAAATTGAGTTACTTTCATCTGTCTGTTCATGAGACAGTGAGAGAGGGGGGGGGGGCAGTCAGTTCAATTGCTGTCTCTCAAATTCTCTCTCTCTCTGTTGGAGGAAAACTAATCATACTAAAGGGCAGACAGGATTTACTCACGTTGGCTTTAAGTAACCATTCACTCACACACACACACACACGTTGGGTTTACATGTTTTATGGGGACATTCCATAGGCATAATGGTTTTTATACTGTACAAACTGTATGTGGTATTGTCCTTGCAGGAAACTATGAGCATTTTTAGATTTTCAAAAAACTTGAATTTGATTTGTAAGTTTGTTTCCTCATGAGGACCTAACAAATGTCCCCACAAGCTCAACATTTACTAGTATTCCTATATTTGTGGGGACAATTGGTCCCCATAAGGTGCTAAAAACCAGGTGCACACATTGTGAGTGTGTAATCAGAGGGGAGGGTGTGGTGCTCTGGTGCTTCATAAAGAATGATTGAGAGTCTGTCTGCCATCCTCACTGCACCAGCGTCCCTCAGCTCTCTGCTTCTCTCCTTGCATCCTTTCATCCATGTGTGTTGTCATCTGTCTCATCGTTCCCTCTCTCTCAGATGTCACACTTCACTCTTGAGTGACCAGTCATTGTATTTTCTTTTTCTTTCTCTTTTTATTTGTGGATATAACCAACTGATCAGTTTTCTTTTTTCATATGCTGATTAATGTGATGGAACAATTGAAGGCCATGACAGAAAATATAATTTTTAGCTTTGATTTCTAAGAAATGTACACTTTTATCAAATTATGGATTGATTAAATTGATCAAAGGTGACAGTAAAGACTTCAACATATTGGAAAAGGTTTCTAGTTTCTTTTGACTACTCTCTTTTTGTCAAAGAGGACTGATAACAGATGTACCAGGCTTTCCACAAACAGCACAGCTGCTTTCAACATTGATAATTATAAGACTTTTTTGAGCAGCAAATTAGCATATTATAATGATTTCTAAAGTATCATGTGCATTGAAGACTGGAGGGATTCAGTATTGCCATACTTTTGATCGAACAAATGCAGCTTTGATGAGCATTAGAGACCACTATTAAACCGCAGTCTTTACTTGTCGGTATTTCGTATTTCAGAAAGACTGAAAAAACAAACCCTCCTTGTCTTAAAAGCTTTCACATCCCTCTTTTATTTTCAGAAAATAATGTATCATCATTTCAGGAAGAGTCTAGATCATTATGGTGACTCGATCACCTCATTGATGGATGTTCACATTAGCATAGAAGTGTAGTGCTCACTATTCCTGCTGACAAGACCAGCTTAGACCAGCATAGCCTATAGTTTATGCTGACTAGTTTGGTGTGTGTGTGTGTGTCAGCTTTCGGCTGTGTTGTGCCGAGAAAATGTCCCCAAAAGGTAGTAAAACCTGAAATCACTTACACTGTGGGAAGCAGCTAATGGCTCTCAGAACGACAATAGATTAATAAACATAATAAATAATGTCTTAATGAAAATGCTGAAAGGTTTGTGTGAGGGTTTAAGGGTAGGGGTAGGAGATATAAAATATCATTAGCTCAGTATAAATCAATAGATGGAAGTTTCTTGCCTGACAGGCAATGCTTGGATTATTTGGCGATAATTTAAAGAATTGAAAATGAAATTTAGCTAAAAATGTACATTCTTAAAAATAAATGTGCTTCATGATGCCATAAAAAAACTTTTTTTTGCTTGAACGGTTCCATAAAGAACCTTTAACATCTGAAGAACCTTCAGAAGTTTCTTCAGGAAGAAGGTTCTCCAGATTATGAAAAGGTAAGAAAAAGATAATTCTTTAAAGAACCTTTAAAGAACATGGCATTGCTGTGAAAAATCTTTTAAGCACCTCTTAGTGCCATCAGAATGAGATGCCAAATAATCACAATAATCCACAAGTAATCCATATGACCCTAGTCCATCAATTAACATCTTGTGAATTGAAAATATGTCTATTTGTCATGAATAAATCAATTATTAAGTCTGTTTAATGTTAAAACAACTCTTCTGGCAAGTCCCATACAAGCACCCGTTCACTGCAGAGGATCCGTTGGTGGACAAGTCATGTTAATGATGAACAAACTCATCTACATCTTGGAAGGTCTGAGGGTGGTTATATTTCTTGAGTTTTTCTTGTTTGAATAAACTATTGCTTTAATGGAAAACAAATTGGCTAGCATTTAGCATTGTTTGCCTATGTGCTTATATTTAGAGGATGCATTATTTAGCACGCTACTGTGATGGGCACAAATACTGTGCACACATACATACATCCATATACAGTATTGATGGTTTTGTACTAAATCTTTCTGTCTCAATCTCAATGGACGCAGAGATGCAGGTTTGCCTGAAGCTGCTTTGTCTATACGTGTGTGTGTGTGTGTGTGTAGTACTGATGCGTTATATTTGTCTGTATTGATCAGAGCTCAGTAAATAAACTTCTGTCTTTGCTTGTCCAGCAGTTCAACCCTTATCTAATACATCAACCTCTCATCCTTTTCTCCAATCCTTATCCTTTAATGTTTTTTCCCCATGCGTGATTTAAATCAAATTTTTGTCAGTCTCCGTCTGCCTTTTCCATCCCTTACACCTTTTTTTCCTTCTCATTCAGAGACAGCTTAGTTAATGTGGCTGTTTTCCTCTATCAGTCTAACACATGCACTCCATCTATAAGGTGATGCACCACTCAAAGTGACCTTTCCCTGACCTTCACTCATATGTCAATGTCCATTATATTGATTGCCTATACATTTTCTTCTTCAAAACACTGCCTTTCTGTAGCATTTGCCCTCTTGTTTATGTTTACATCAGGTCATAGGTCACGCAGGTTTGTTTATGCAATAAACTCGTGGCCGTGAGAAAAATGTGTCGTTCTTTGAACATAAGAAGTTGTGTCCACGAGAAATGGATTTCGTTACCTGGACAAAATGATCTTGTGGCCACAACAAAATATCACTTTCCTGTGAATTAATATTTCATTGCCACCACAACAAAACTAAGTAAACCCGAAGTGAATACGTCCCCTCCCGGTCACCGCAACAAACCGTAGAAAGCGCACTTTGATATATCTAGTGTAGAGATGCATTAGGATGAGGCAGACCATTTTGTTTTGCAAGTTTCAGCTCTTACATCTTTTGTGTAAAGTCGCCATAACCAAACGCCCCCAAGAACAGCTTAGCGCCCCCCTTTCAAAAATATTGCTTCTAGCGCCCCCAGAGGAAGACTAGCGTAGACAATAACATTGACTGCGTTTTGCGTTAAACACTAAATTGCTTTCAGGGCTTCTGGCTGCTGCTATGGCAACCTTGTCAAAACTATTTCCAGGCAATTTATTGAATACGAATTATCATTAATATTTGAAAAGCTGTGTTACAAAGTTCACGTCCTCTCTCTCCTATACAGCTGTGATGCAAACATGTACACAAAACACAGACACACTATCTAAAATCTGACAAAAATGTAAATTAGAATAAAATAATTTGTATTTGCAGACATGAAAATTAAGGTTATATTTAGAACCAGCCAGGCTTTTTGCATTATTATTATTTTTATGACAATTAAGCCATACTTCCTTCCACAATTCTCATGTTTATGGGAAAAATGTCTTATTAGTGTAATGCCAACTATGTGCAAATTGCAAAAATAATGATATAACAGATAATAAACAAAAGGAAACCTGTATATAAGTGTGTGTGTGTGTATATATATATATATGTGTGTGTGTGTGTGTGTATTTACATACCTTATTTAATTACAGTAATAACATAAATAACATAAAACGTGTTAATTAATATTCATTCATTAATATTAAATAATTCAAAAAAATAATGTTGCACTGAAAACTCAAACCCAATTGGATTTCTGTATGCAAAATGAAATATCTTCTCATTTTCATGGTGAAATACAATCTGTGTAGTATAAAGATTGTTTTCTTTATGACATAATTTTCATGACTATTAAGCATATCCACCCCTCCCCCAACTCTCATTAGCCTAAGGTTATATGTAACAAAGACCACACTCATTACTTGAATGTGAAAAAATTATACAATAGCTAAACTGTAACCTGTAGTATGTTTGTAAAGGTTAATATTTATCAGTATTTCTATATTTTATATGATTTGTTATTGTTTTTTATCTTGATTTTTATTAATGTTATTTATTTATTGTTTTTATGCATGTATTGCAGTATTGGCTTAAATGTTATAAAAACAATCTTTTCTGGGAAAGAAAAAATAAATAAATAATATATATATATATATATATATATATATACACACACACACACACACCCATATACATATATAATTATGTGGAATATAATTTCTTATGATTTCAAATGATTTTCAGGGTGAAAGAAATTTTTTGTCAGTTTTACCAGCACAATAAATAAAGTTTGCATGTCTTAATTGAAGTTGATGTTATAAAAGAGCTCATAAAATGCACTTATCTACATAAAGAGAAACAAATGTAGGTGTGTGCCTATAATTTGTTATTCATTTCCCAATCCAATCATATTCAAATTCATTTTAAGGCTCGTCATCTTGCACACATACTCATATTTGAGAGTGATGCGAGCTGTAACAGGATTTCTGGTATTATGTAGGTCCTGTAAGGTCATCAGATCCAGATTTTCCATTGTGTATGTGTCCTTGGCCGGGTTTCTCTCAATGTGCATATCTGTGTGATAGCAATTGAGTGACACATCCAAACCTGCCTTCTGTTGTGTGTGATTTAAGGGAGCATGTGCGTGTGTCCTCAGGGGCTAGCAGTCTAAATTTAGAGACGAGAGGGAGACAAGGACCAAGCCCACTGTTGCCATAGAAACTCACCCCTCTGTCTCCATGGTGACAGACCCTGTTTTTTCCCTCTCCAGGCTGAGGAGGTGTGACTTTAGGCCCTCCCACTGTCACTGTTTATATGTGCGTGTGTGTTTTGATCCTCTTTCATGAGTTATGTTAATGACATTTTATCTGTATTCTCTAATCCTGATTGTTTAATCTCGCTAAAACACCTCCAAAGGAAAAAGACAACCCACAGATGAACTCGATCACTCGGTGTTTGTCATTGACCTCCTCTTTGTATAAAGAACACCCCTCTTATGCCCCATTACTGTGGGAAGTGTGTCTCAAGCTGTATGAATAGAGGGCCATCACTCAGACCTCTCAGAGAGATGCTAAAGAGGAGGAAAGAACCGGAGGTTCAATTACAGGGTACAAACAGGAATAAATGCAAGGTTAAAGGGGCAGTGGAAGAGAAAATGAGGGCTTTGTGTGGACAAGTTGCTGATAAAGAGAGAAGCGCTAAAAAGGAAGAGGAAAAGGGGAATGAAAACAAAAATGAGAGGGTAAAGGAATGTGTGTTAAAGACCTATTATGCCCCCTTTTACAAGATGGAATTTAAGTCTCAGGTGTCCCCAGAATGTGTCTGTGAAGTTTCAGCTCATAATACCCCACAGCATTTTGATAATAGCTATTTTGAGTGGATGCAAAAAACAGGCTGTTTTCGTGGATGTCCCTTTAAATGCAAATTAGCTGCTTCTCCTCGCCCCCTTTTCCTAGATTAGGGCTGTGCCTTTACAGATCTTATCTGAGAAAACATCTGTTTGTTATGATTATCATTATCATTTTGGCCTGAAATCAACAGTTAGCATACTTTCACCATTGTGTTAGAACTGGTGCATTGTTGCTTACGAAAACAGTGAAGTAAAAAAACAGGTTCGAAAAAAAAAAATTCATTTGAGATTTGCTATATATTTGGTATAATATTGTATGTATGTGGATAAAATTAGATATATATCCAACTTTATATATAGAATAATGCAATAATGCTACATTTTGTGACTATATAAGCAATCACTCATCCACGATGAATGAAAATTGAACCTTATTTACTTGTTTGAATATCATTTAATGTACTTAGAAATACTTGTGCTGTTAAAATAGGTTGGTGAATCTCATCAAAAAATGTCTGCATTATACTGCATTACTTATTGAAAATAAGAAATTACAAAAACTGAATATACCTCAGGCGTACGTCATTACTGAAGTGAAATGGGTTGCATACAGCATTTTGTTTCTAAATTTAGATACAAAGACGTCAAAATAACAATAAAGGAAATACAAAAGCGCTGGAATATCATTATGCGCACACCTCGGGCTGCTGTTAGATTAATCAAAGCATGCTTTTGTGTCGGTCTTTTATTAGATTGGTAGAACTGTCTGCTAAATGACTCTCGCACACAGACAGCATAATGGCCGAAGTTTTCATTGACTCTGTGTTTGTCTCTCTAATATCCAGCTATTTCCTCATTGACTTTTAGAGCTCAGGACCAGTGACCTTTATTTCCCTGGCTTTCTCTCACTCTCCTTGCACACACAGCCGTCTAAAAAGCCAAATGTTAAAGAGCATAATATACTAACATAAATGTCACTCACATTTTCTTAAGTCAATGTGAAAATCTAGTTTATAATACTGCTATTAGATACTTATGCTAGTTATGGTAGGCTTTTTAGCATTTGAGCACAATATGTCAATAATTTTAACTTTTACATTTTTTTTACATTAGTTGGCTGTAGTATTGTCATTTTATGGTGACCTAAAATTATTTAAACTAATAAATTGTTATTAATACAGTATATTGAAATTCAAAATCAAATTAAAATTCTAAATGGATCAATGGATGTGAGCTGAAATAATATTTTATTTTTATATTCCCTCAATAACTATTGATTTATTTAAATCATTACGTTTTGAAATGGTGGTTAATTAAGTTAATGTATGCAATTAAATAACCATGCTCATTATAAAATGCATCAATTGTTATAATAACACCAGAAATTGTATAGCATATTGTATTGGACAATGAGGGGCCTTTTGAAAAGACACCAAGAGTGTCCTTTATTTTTAATATGTTAGATAATTGTGTTTGTGAGTCTAAAACAGAGCAGGATGAGCTGTGTGCTGAATTTTTAAATGCTTAGATACAGGGGTTTGTTCAAATCCCAAAGTAAGAACAACGGTAATAGCCAACAGCATTATTATGTGCAGTATTCACAGGGAGTCTATCCCTAGCTGTCTCTGTGTGTGTGTACCTCTTGATAGCTTCCTCCTGCCGTCTCTTCTTCTGGTTTTTCTCCTGTAGGTATGTCCAGTGTGTGTGGTTGCGGACACGGTCGCTCTCTCGGGCGATGTCAGAGGCGTTCTGGATAACCAGCTCGTCATACGCCCTCAGACCACTGTCCTCCACGTAGTGCAGGAAATGTGTGCACTCTTCTTCCCCTGAATCCATCCTTCAGCACAGCAGAGAGACTGCCTGGAAGACAGAGAGAGAGAAAGTGAGAGAGAGGCTTGTCTCACACACATGCAATTCTTTCCTCTTGAGAGCTTGTTCTTTATAAAAAAAAAAAAACAATGAACCTTGGAGGTACAGGTGGGATGTATGCACACACACACACACACACACACATATTCACATGTCCTCAGGGGAATGTGCTATCCTTTAACACTGAAGAGCATGATTCACTGCTGGGAAAAGGGCAAGAGCTAGCTTGTTTAATATATGTCTGCATAGCTACCTAAAATGATGATGAGAACACAAATATATAATTACAGTTAATTATAATTATCTATATATCTATCTACAGGTTGAGACTAGTAAGATCAGTCCGGTTCTTACCATTACATGCAAACAGTGGTAACATCTGGCCAAACATTAGCCTTATTTCATCCTACTGCTTTATTTTTTACATGCTTTATAAACCACACACTGCACATAGAGATAAATGCTTTTCAGCCTAGTTTTGTGTGAGCGTGAGAGAGAATGTCAAGTTTATTTTTACAACTTCGTGAAGATGTCATCCAGTGTGGTGCTCTGTTGTATTATTCAGCATGTCTTAATATAGACTCTGATCTCAGATTGTCTCCCTCTCTCACCATCTCTCCACCTACACATCTGCCTTTCCTCCATTTAACATCTCTCACACATTTCTGCACACACCCATGTGAGCACACACACGCACCTGCACATGCCCATAGATGCCCTCACACTCTTACAAACACGGGGGGGACACACAGCTGTATTCTATAAATGGAATTTGAGAAGAAGGAACTGTGGGTTTCCAGGCAACAGTATCCTAGTGCGCTGACATAATGCAGGAAGCTGAGAACCTAATTCTGTGCTGAAGATGCATTAGTTCCGCTTTACACTGGCAGGCATGATATCCCCACCGTGTGTGTGTGTGTGTGAGAGTCTCGTGTAATGCCGAAAGCATGAAACAAGATATTCTTCTCTTCTTCTCTGTAGATGTATGCCCCAGATCAATCATGTTTCACAATAATGTTTCATCACCATTTGTGTATGTATTTTAATAAAACATCTAACACTAAGTCTCTTTTTTTGAGGGTGATGAGGTGGCAAGATGCCACATTTCCATTGCTGGCACTCACACACACACACAAAATAGGTCAGCTAGACCACAGCAGCACTTCAATGGATTCCGGTGAGTGGAGTTTAATTATTAATTTTATTAATAATGTTTCAATTATTAGCTTTATTAAAAGTGCCAATTCATAACTGAGGAATAGAAATTTGCCTTCAAAACCGCAAAACACACCCAACGTGAGTAGATCCAGATTCGTTGGATAATCACTGGAATACACTGAGAACCGGTTGGATGTAGCGATTCTGACATAGCGCAATACTCATTTAAAGGGAAAGTTCACCCAAAAATGAAAATTGATTTATATATTATTTTACTTACCATAATTTAATTTCAAACCTGATTGACTTCATTTGTTCCATAGAACACAGAAGAAGGTATTTTAAAGAACACAGAGATCCTTAAAACATTGACAATTCAACATATGAACCAAAAGTGGTCATTTTTATTATATCATGTCATTTCAAGGGTGTTTGAAATGACATGATATAAGAATTCTTTAACAGAGCATTTAACTGAAACATTGTTTAAATGCCCCATTCTGTACTATTGTCCAAAAAGAGGTTTAATCATGACTGAATCTGAAGATGTAGTTGTGAATTGTGGTTAATATGCAGATTTGGATCCAGAACGATCAATTGATAATCAGTTCGACTCTGTCACACAGATGATGAACTGATGTACACAAGGAAAACAATTACATTTGAAAGACATTTCATTAAAATGTTATGTAAAGTTCTACCCATTCTATACAAATGAATCTTTAATGAATCTGAAAGACACAGTGGGGAATTGTGGGTAATATGCTGATTGGATCCTCTGATACTCTTGCTGTCATACAGATGATGAAGAACTGATAAGGAAGATGTTGAAATGGAAATGAGACAAAGCAAAACATCTGGATGGACACACAATAACACTCACGGTATCAGTGAATCTGCTCTCCTGGAACAGCTGATCTCCAGGTGTGTTCTGTGTGTGTGTGCGTTTCTCAACACCGCACGATAACGAATCCCCCTGGGGCTGGCAGACAAGCCCGGCGACAGCGACGCAGCACGGAGGAAACACACACTGGCGTAAGGAAGAGAAAGATGAAGGACGTGTCCATCTTTGGCGTTTCCAGAGCTCTGAAGAAAACCAAAGGTAGTGCTTCGACCCTTCTCCACCTACGGCCGCTCCTGCTGGGCTACGGCCACTGAGGCTGTCCTCTCCCCCTACCAAATGCTTCTGGAAAGATCCACACCTCCCTTTGGTGGTTGCCTCATCTGCGCTGTCCCCACACACGCGTGGTGTGTGTGTGTGTGGGGTGGGCTCCGTGCGGATGCGTGTAGTATGAGCGTGTTCTGGTTTAGCCGGCTGCGGTGTGTGCGCAGAGACGTTAGGCAGCTAAATGCATCGTGTCCTACAATCTCTTTGATCCGTCCTCCCCTGCTGCTGCTGCCGCCGCGGCTGCCGTCACAAGCACACACGCAGAGATGAACACAGCTCGGGCATCAGTAGACAAAAAGACCAGCTACAGCATCTGTCTTTTCTTTAGGTCCTCTATCCTTCTTTTTTTTCCTCTTTCTCTCTCTCTCTCTCTACCTTATTTTTTGCTCTCTGATCTCCTTCCCTCCAGCTCTCACTGCTTACTCACTCTGTCCCCTGTTGATCTTCCCTCTCTCCCTCTTTCTCTCTCTCTCACTCGCTCTTTCTCTGCATCCCTCATGTCTCTCAACCAATCGTGTGGCTTGCTTAGAGCTGTCCGTGGTCCTGAAAGAAAGAGAGAGAGGTTGTGTGTGTGTCAATCCTCTCATGAGGGCATGACCTCTGCTCATACAATGTCATCACCAGGCAACTACACTGGCTCATGGAAAAAAACACTCAAGAGACAGTCAGATGTGTGGATACTTCTTTGCCATTTAAAGGTGCAATGTTAACTCGTTATTCAGCAAACATTTGGGTTTGGTAAAATATTTAAATGTTTTTAAAAGTAGTAAGAACTCTTATGCTCACCAAGGCTGCATTTGTTTGATCAAAAACACATTAAAATAGTATTACTGTGAAATATTATTGCAGTTTTAAATATTTGTTTTCTAGTTTATTATGATTTAAAATATAATTTTTTCAACCCGATCTCATGGCAGTTCGTACATATTTTACGAGGTGGCTAATTCGTACGAATACATAAGATTTTTACTAAATCGTACATATTTTTGGAGATGCCAATTCAAATGACCTAAACCGAACCCCACCCGTCACTGGGTTTTAGACAAATTTTTACACATTTTTAGACTAGTTTGTATGAATTAGCATGAATTTGGCACCTCATACCTCACACCTCATCACTTCATATGTTAGCAAAGGTGATTTTACAGTAGCCATTACCAATCAGTGTCACACGATTCATCAGAAATCATTCTGATACCCCAAAATGAAAATTCTGTCATTAATAACTCACCCTCATATTAATCCAAACCCATAAGACCTTTGTTCATCTTCAGAACACAAATGAAGATATTTTGGATGAAATCAGAGAGCCATCTGACCCTCCATAGACAGCAACACAACACTCAAAGCCAGGACAAGAGACTTGAATTTAAAAAATAACAGAGTTTATTTTAAACAAACAGAGAAATGAGGGTTCAACAAAAATCTCAGGCACTGAGGCAAAAAACAACTAATATATCTCCAGATCGCTTGTCAAACGGGAGCCTTGGGGAAAGGGCAATCTCCAGATCGCTTTACTCCTTTTCCTTCCACAGGTGCTGAGTGACAGATACAAGCAGGTGACACGCCCCCTCAAGGTGAGTTAAAAGGCTTACAGGGATTGAGAGGGATCTGTTTTCCTTAATTAAGAACGTGAAGGCTGTAAACTCTGGCAGGAATGACAGGTAAGTACTCACAGCTGAGAGCAGTGACTTGGATTCCTTGAAACAAGTTTGGTCGAGATCATAATGGCAACAGTACAGTCAACTTGAATCACTCGTGAGACAGGCAAGCTTTGCAAGCACAGCAGGTAAGTAGCTCTGTTACCTCAAGCTCAGCCCTCTTCTCTCTGGTGTACTCAGCTTATAAGCATGGGACTTGATTGCACACAGGTGTCATCAATCTCAAACTAGGTCACTAGGAGTGTGAAGACAGCTGAGCTGGCATCAGTATGCTATCAGTAACTTCTCCCCCGAGTTATGTCTCCCTCCATTTTGGAGAGTACTACAGAACGTATGAGCGTAATCTGCGTAATAACCGTTGTTTACGTCTATAGGGAAAGCATGCGTACGCATTGAGATACTCTCTAAAATGAAGGAAAAAAAAGATGTAACTCCGGGGAGAAGAATGGTTGAGTAAATTGTTGTTTTTTTCTTTGTGCAAAAAACAAAAGTGTTCACGTCAACTGAAGTTGACCTACTGATATCACTTTTATATCACACATTTATCTTATCTTCTAAATCTAACTAAGCCCAACCTTTTAACATAGTGTAGCTATTAGGCCTGCAGCGACGATGGCGTAGACTACTCGATAAAAAAAAAACACGTTGACGCCAAATCCAGTAGTCGACAAATCACGCCCACTCCTTTTTTCACCTTAACTGAAGCCTATTCAATCACGCAGTGATAACGTATGTAAGCGGGCAGCGCACAGCCGTCTTCAGGTTACCTTGACTGAAGCACCGAGCACTTGCAGCATGGGCACGGGACGCAGTACTTGTTCCCGTGTCTCAGGGAACCTGGGTTATGAGAGTAACCTATTCGTTCCCTTTCGATGCTTTCACTCGTACTGCGTCTGCTAAGACGCTATGGGCAAACGGTTCAATCCCACCGTGCTGCGAGTGTAGAACGATAAAGCCTTACAGCGGTCCTAGGAGAAACCCGAGGACGCACCTGTCTCAAAAGCACATCATCATCCTTTCACTTTAAGGCGTGTAGCCTGTGCTCGCATCCGGGGCAGATGACAGCAGGCAGACGAGCTTATAATAAGTGAATAAGTTATAGCTCATATCCTGAATACACAGTTTGAACGCACATCGGTCAATACAGGTAATACACAGATACATAGAGCTTAAGTTCTCGGGTTGGGGTTACATTGGCCAACACAGAACGAGAACAAACCTTTAAACTTGAGTTATTGGTACAGTAAAAGAGTTTTGTTTAACAAAACCATTTTGTATAACACTGCTGTTATTTTGTTTTAAGCAGAAAATGTTTGGCTTTGGATACTTTTTTATAATAAAGTAATCTATTTAATATTTAGGGGCAATTAGTGATTTTAGTTTTTTTTTTAATCATGCAACAGAAAAATAATAGTTAGATAACTCATCTAATTAGAATAGTCGACTATTCGATAAAAAAATCGTCAGAATAATCGTGTTAAAAAAATCGCTTACCCCCAGCCCTAGTAGCTATATTGTTATTTCTGAATGTACATCTTTAAATAAATACATGTCAGTAAAGTTTTTAGAACATTTTCCAGCAAAAGTTGTACACTTCCAACTAATTTTGAGCAAAATTGTATGCGTTTAGTTAATAATATGCCCATTGCATCTCTCCTCACCTCATTAACTCTTGCTGACTTAAACACTTGTCCAGTGAAGACAACACTTCTATGGCATATGCTCTTATAGACATTGTACTATAGAGGTGTTTGTGTATGTTGCGTAAGGATACTTTGTGTCCTCTCTACTTCTCATTCTCTCATTTTTCTGTCTCCTCTGTTCAATCTTCCTGTCTCCAAGACTTTCTATCTCTGGGTGTAGGTATGTGTGTTTGTTTCTGCGCATGGGATAAATGTCCATCTGAGGAACTTTGTCCATCAATCACTTGAAACCCTTCTATATTTGAACTGTGCGTGCTCAACACACACACATACACATATACACAGGTCAGGATATGCAGGATATACACACACACACACACACACACACATTCACAGTTTTTCTGTAGATACGATTCTCTTGTGTTCAGAACTCGCTGACATTAAGAGCTGAATAGAGATAACAGATCACATTCTTTAGCCGCTGGAGTAAAGGCTGGAGACAAAGACCGCACACGGATAAATGGAGGAGCGAGACACCCACGTTGGCTTTTCACACACACTTTTAGCTTGTGAATTCTTCAATAGAACTGTTCAAAGAAACACATTCCACAGTCCTGAACTTCACGTCAGCTCTTTTGAATTTTTAAGTGCACTTCCTGTACATGTCGCACAAGAATACTTTGTAGAGACTACTTTGTAGAGAGGCACAGGCACATACAGAAACATATGAGATAAAGCCAAATCAGACCTGTATAGGAGTTACATGAAACAAAGAAACTGCTCACCTGAGAAATTATCCAAATCTACATATAATACATGACAGTATTTCCCAAATATGTATGTTATGTATGTTTTTGCATTATGCACCTGTGTATTATGCAACTCAATACACACAGCATGTGGCCAAAAATACATACTACATATATATATATATATATATACTACACACATTAAATATTATTAATAATATGTACATTATCTATAAAATATTAAATAAATGTAATAATTAATTTAAGAAATATAATAATAATCAAAAAAAAAAAAAGTTTTATTATATCAATTATATGTGGGCCATTCTACAGAACTGTTAAAATCAGAGATGGGAACATTGGGAACTTTTTTCAGATATTTAATATGTATGCAAATTTAATAATATCCAAGGTACACATTTCTAGTAATTGTGGAGTTAATTTTCATATTGTATTTTCAGAATGTTTTGACATATCTTTCCTCTGCACAAATTTGTCACTACTGTACACAGTAACATTAATAAGAACGGTTATATTGACCTTTTAAGATTTTGCATATATCTACCTTGTAAACAAGGTTAAAATGTTTTCAGAGGTATATAACAATTACAATTTTAACAATATATCAACTGTGATTTATGAGATTTGTTTTATTTGAATATAACAAATCTGTGTGTGGGTGTGTGTGTGTGTGTGTGTGTGTGTGTGTGTATACAGTTGTAAACATTTGAAGTTGAAATGTTTAATCCGATTCAGACGTTGACTGTATAGTTACAGTATATTACAAATAAATACATTGTTTTTAAAGAAATAACACATTTTTATTGTTTATTGGTCAGTTTTTACAATTACATCCTTCTATTATAGTTACATAAAAGAGGGACCTATTATGATATTAAGGAAATTAAATATCAAAAAGCCTATGACTTAGGGATGGGCTCTTTTGACTTTTCCAATACCATAGCAACCACTATGAAACTGCATAGCAACAGGACTAAAACCAGTCAGAACAGCTCGGCAACCACAAAGCAAAAACCAACACTGTAGCATTGTGATGTGCAAGTTCTGCACAGACCAGCACTTTTATTCAGAAAAAAAAATAATGTTGCATCTTAAAGCTGCTGTAAGCACTTTTTTTGAATGGCACACGACACATCTCTGCTGTCAGATATCGCTGAAATAGAAACCCTGAGAAATCACATAGGCTTTTGCACATAGGCACCTGCTACCTGCATGTTAGCCAATCACAACACTCCAAAGTGACTCTAAGCCAATGCTGTCAGTTTAGGGCGGCGCTATCTATTTTTTTCTCAATACAGTTGAAGACAGGGGAATGTGTTTGGGTCTTGATGGTAGGAACACTTCACCCTCCAAAAATACAATTTCTGACATTATTAAGTCAACATGTCATTCCAAACCAAACCCCCCCCCCACACACACACACACCCATTGTGTGTGTTCCATGAAATAATATTATTATATGGGTTTGAAATGACTTTGTGTGTGAGTGTGTGTGTGAAATATTCCTATAATAAGACTGGATTTAAGATTTAAAGTCTTAAGTGTTGCACACATATGAGACATTTTGTACAGATAGCGTGATTCAGAGCTGATGTTCTGAGGTGAGACTGAGACAATTATAACTCCACTGAATTCTTCAATCTCTTTCTCCAGCATACATACACCTCTTTTTCTCTCACATAAAAGTACATAATGTTTCAAGGTAACAAATTGTCCAAATACTTGTAGAGTCAACACACACACACATATTCCGTCTCAACGGTCACAATTATGCATAATTCAGTCTGTCACAAACCTCAGCAGATGTCATGCCAAGCTCAGACAGTGAGCCTCCCGCAGGGGTTTAAATAGATGCCACATCCATTTGGTTCTGGATTGCTGCTTCTTTAAATGAACATCCAAAGACTTCAGCCTAAACATAGACAGTAAAAAACAATTGATTATAATACAAAGTGATACACACCCTGTCAAATACAAACACACTCACAGATGACTTACTTGATATATGCACCAGAATAAGAGTCTTTTTATGCTCACCAAGGCTGTATACATTTATTTGATCAAAATAAATAAATAAATAAAAATAAAAGCAGTATTGCTACAATTAAAAATATCTGTTTGCTGTTTTAATGTTTTAATATTTAATTTATTATGATGGTAAAACTTAATTTTCCGCATCATTACTCTGGTCTTTAGTGTCACATGATCCTTCAGAAATCATTTTATTTTTTTAATTAGTGGTTCAAGAAGAATTATTATTCAAAATAAAAATATTTATTACACAAGTATTTATTGTCACTTTTGGTAAACTTAATGTATCCTTGCTGTATAAAAAACATACACATTTTTTTCTAATCATATGGTATTTACCCCAGACTTTGGAATGGTTTTTCGAATCAAATAGTAAACAGTGTTTTTTACATTAATTAATAATAAGAAGAAATGTTTCTTGAGCACCAAATCAGCATTACATTGCTTTCTGATTGATCATGTGACACTGAAAAATAGAGTAATGGCTTTGCTATCACAGAAATAAACTACAGTACATTATAAAATACATTTAAATAGAAAATGGTTATTCTTAGTTTTGGTAATAATTAACAATTACAGTTTTTAATTGGAATTTGGTCAAATAAATCAGCCCTGGTGAACGTAAGAGTATAGATATACACATTTCCAAATAATGCTGTTACTGAATATTTGAATATGATATGACCAACTTCATGGGTTTTTACTTAATTGTAATAAAACATTTGTCTTTATATGCTTAAAAAGGTCATTTCCTACAGATGGATGGATGGATGAATGGATGGTTGGAACAAACAGAATCAAATACATGAATTACAGGACCTGAAATCCCAACATACTAAAACTATAAAAGGTTTAATATCAATCCCCTCTTCTTCGGCACGTTTCTCAGCTCTTGTGTTTACACAATAATGAATCTCACACGTTATTTAGCCATGTGTTAATCCCTTCTGCGGGGAGGATGTGTTGGTTTGTCCTCTGGCTGGTTCAGCAGGAGAAGGAGTGAAGCTCCAGGACGGAGAGGGATTAGGCTATTTTCGGCTCTTATCAGCATACTCAAAATCTTTCTGCTCTGATCAGGCCGGAGAAAAACCTGAATTAGTGGTTTTATAGAAATGGCATGCCATAGCCTTTCACAAGGTCATTGCACGCAACATAAACACACAAGAAGCTCATTGCATTTGCTGCACGTAGCCTAATATCACGTCACATTGGAGAGCTTCTTAAGGTCATGGTCTGATTATACATGGTTAATTTAAAAAGGACTTGCATAGATGAAACATACACTTATGGGTCTATCGCACATAGATGATCTCATCCATTGCCGTCCATCATTCGTCTTGCTCACATTTGAACTGTGTCTTGGTCTGGGCAGATATCTGTTCCTCAGCCGTCCTGCCCTCGTAATGAATTGTTTATGGTCAGTGCACTCTCACTGCTGCAGCATGGATCATCCTAACGCACGCTCTCTCGTGTGCTAAAGATAAAAGAGAGAGAGAGAATTCCCCCATTGATTTAGTTCTCCTCTTTCTGGACAGCACCTCAAACTGATTCAGTACAGTAATGGCATTACACAGCTCACATATTAAGATGATAAAATCATAGGCCGGTGACCTTAACTCACCCGTTGCACTGTGGGATATAAACTGTGATTGGATTGTGCATTGATCATTTTGATCAATGGTACCTTCCTCCTCAGACGCCAGAGACATCCTCTCTTTCTGTTATTGTTTTAACTGTTTATCCATAAAAGCATAAAACTAAATTAAACATACTCAGCATGTGCCTTTGTGTACAGTCTTATCAAGTGGCATATTTAAATGGAATGCTTGCTTTTTTTCAATCTTAGGTATCTGTTCACACCAAACACGCTAACTATAAAGATAATGATAAAGATATAGTTCTCAAAATGAAATAATAGCACAGTCCACACCATAACTACAACGATAAAGGCACAGAGAAACGATATCATTGGAATCATTTTCAGAACTTTTTTTTTTTAATGACGCTTGTGTTTTGTTATATTTCTTATATATAAAAATATCTCTCTGTAGAAAGGGAACCAATCAAAGCTCATTCTCTTATGAATCCTAGTAATAAAATTAGTTATTTACTGAAATATTGTGCCGTATGCTGCTGTTTTGGTTTTATGAAATCAGGTTTTAATACACAATGAGCATCATACAATTACATAGTAATTATTCAAGTTTTAAATTGTGTTTTTCATCATGTTTTTATTATGTGCTTTTTTATTTTTATTCATTTTAGCGGGTCTACTTCAAACTACTACTTGAACTCATTTCAGTTAGTAGCAACATTTCTAATTTACATAAGAAAATATTCATATTTCATTATTTTTCCTTTCAGTTAACGAAAAGAATATTTAATAGTTTTAGTTTTAGTTAACAGTAACAGCGCTGTAAGGGTTATACACAGTGGGAAAAGCCTATAACTGTCACAGTTTAAAGGCTTCATTTTTCTTTGTGCCGTATATTTTTAGCTTTGTGATTCCAGAACTTTAGCTGAACTTCATTTCGACCCGCAAAACCACTGGAGGGAACGCTTTGATAATTCATTAGTGTGAAAATTGTTCTCTGATCCCGCTCACACTGCTGTTAATCGGAAGATAATAGTCACTCGGGAATATTAGAAAACACAGGGATATTGCACCGACTAAATCAAAGGGACACAGAAGTGCAGCTGTGGACTCGAGAAGGCTGAAGAGAAGTTTCTTGAAAAATTAATCATGTGTGCATCAGATTTCTATTAGTGGAATATACATCTACCTTCCCAAAGGGGATTCTCAACCACTTTTTAGTGCACAGTCTTTATTTAAAGAGGGAGAGAAAGAGACAGATTACTCTAATCCATTCAAACACTTCTCTTGCTCAGCCTCTTAGTTTCTCCAACCGATCACTTTTTTAATCTTTGTTCAGACAGTCTGTCAAAGGGTCGGTCATCCTCGTGAGTAACAGAATCTTTCATTCTAAGGAAAAGAAATATGTTTTGCATAATTGTCGATGTGGGTAATGAGATAAGACTAAAGACCAGGAAGTAATCAGTTTACAGACTAACGATTGGAGTGTAAGTGGATCTCGTGAGACAGCTGCGGCAGGCTTAGTGTCTCCGAGTCAGATTCTGTTTGCTCAATACTGGTGTCTTCACTCTGGCAGATGCATTAAACCACAGTATGTCCATTTGTTTAACATGGCCCGAGGCTCCGGTTTTCTGAATCAAACCACAAGAGACGCCTGAGCAAAATGGCTCATTATGATTTTGCCCAATTGCTGGCACCAGCATTAGGGGATGTTTTGCTTCTACCTTACTTGATATGCTATGACCATAGAGCATTTCTCCAGGGAATTAATAGCACAGAATTGGCCTTGGTTATATGTACTGACACAGAGGTCATGAATCACCCTTGACCTGTCAAAGCCAACCCTTTATTCACCCATCCCCCTGTTAGCTTTTATATTTTAAAATATCCATATTGTTGGAATTATATTTTCTCATTATGTAAATGGTGGGGGGAAATTTGGCCCTACGGATATTGGCATTACTTTAGAATAATACATATGGAAAATCTTTTAAACTCATAAAGCTTGCCAACCAAACAATTAATTTATGTAGCATGCGGCTGTAACATATTACTGAAATTTGACTGGCATCTCAAAGTAAAACATAAATCAAAATGTTCAGTAGTTTAATTGACTAACATTAAACCAAAACTAAAACATGATTCAACTTGCACATGGTCAATGATAAGCCTATTTATTATGAATTATTGTCCCCAAACACATTTTTAAACTATATGAAATAAGGAAAGTTAGGTTTACAGAACCTACGTTTTTTAGGGTAATAAAAATGACCTTCCTCACTTTCCTTATTTCATATAAAGGACAGCTTATTATTATTATTATTTTATTATTATTATTATTAATTAATGTAAAAAAACACTGTTTACTATTTGAAAAAAAATGTGTATGTTTTTTATACAGCAAGGATACATTAAGTTTACCAAAAGTGACAATAAATACTTGTGTAATAAATATTTTTATTTTGAATAATAATGAAATTCTTCTTGAACCACTAATTAAAAAACTAAAATGATTTCTGAAGGATCATGTGACACTAAAGACCAGAGTAATGATGCTGAAAATGACAGCTACGCTACAGATAGTTGTGTGCTACTATAGTAAAATCATGGTAAACTAGGGCAAGGGAATATCCTGACTAGAAAGGTATTACGTTAAGAGCAGCATTTTTTTTTGCTGGGGCTCAGAAGGGAACCGCTATGACGTTAATGCCACTCCGTTATGATGCTGTTATGAGAGGATGGTGACGGATTAACTACAAATCCTCGAGCAAAGCGCCAGCTTCTGTGAAGGAAAACCATCCAGTTGCTTCCAGCTGTGGTTGCCATGGAAACGGAACTTCTCCCAATCCTCAGTTTTTACCTTGTCCATCAGTGGGAAGGGTAGGGAATGGATAACACTCGAGTGTTGCAAAAAAAAGTGAATTAAGCCACCAAATCGGTAAAGAAAATGACTTTTTAATGCTGCTTTCGAAGAGAGAAACATTTGTCAGATCAAATTCGTGAACGAATTGGGGTTTTTTGGGAGTCGATTCTTTTGAACGGATCTGTTTGCGGTTCGCTACTCATTCATTTTCCGAACGAGTTCAATGAGCCGAACTATTAGAAAGAACCGATTCTTCAGTCCGACTTTTGGAATAATGCGCATGCGCAATTACTAGATTACCGTGACCTGGTTTAGCGAGGCTTTCATCGACGGAGATTCGGGTGAAGTGTATAACTTTTAACCTAGGTAATATAGTTTTCATACTAATACACGGTTCTAACGAGTAGCTGTTACGTTGAATTAAACGTGTACGTTTACGGTGTTGCAAACGTTGACATAACCTGAGGCGTTAACCAACACTGTTTTAGCTTGTAGTTTTGGCTTGTGCTTTGAAATAACTGATGTTTCAAGGTGTATTCATTTTCTTATTTTTACAGCTGGTTTATAGAGCAGAGCTCTTGACCCATTATTACAACCTTTCGTGTCAAGAAAGACAAATCTTCTGCATATAAAGTTAAAAGCCCTCCACGTGGAGAGTTATCTTTAGGCCCAAGACCTTGACCAAAGCGGAATAAATGCTGCGTGTTTTGTGAAGTTTTGTCGCCCTCCAGTGACCGGGTATAATAACTGCAACAGGTTTTACAATTGAATAGTTTAAAGAAGCTTGTGTATATATAGATGCATATAGATAGATTAAATAGGCCTAAATGTCTTCCCTGTTTGACATTTCACCATTGATTAGTTCACTCATTTTCATGTATAGTCTGCACTGTACATATGAGAAATGTTTTATTGTGTGAAGTTTACAGTTTTTCTCAGTTGCTTTGGTGCATTTATCACAACAGTATTAACATTTGCACAGCAGTTAGTGCATTTCTCAAAACTATTAGTGCAAACTGCAAAACCCAGTGGATAGCCTGCAAAAGCACGTCACATGCTCAAAATTGATAATCCATTCCTCAAAAGCAAGTATTCATGTCAATG
>JAUMHI010000057.1:14110981-14132495 GCA_032359435.1 Enteromius unitaeniatus | reverse complement strand
CAAATGACTAAATGTTGTGGAGGTTGAACTAATAGTTATGAGAATTTTAATTCTGATCTGAGAAACGCACCAAAGCGGCTGAGAAAAACTGTAAAATCTCTTGTAAGAATGATTTGATACGAAACCAAAATAATTGCGCTTGTTCCCGCCCGGTTTCGAACCGAGGACCTTTCGCGTGTTAGGCGAACGTGATAACCACTACACTACGGGAACCGAGCTGCGCGCAGGCAGGAAGTGACGTCATTTGACTCAGTCACACTTCTGTGGATGACCATTACGTTTACGCTCGACAGCATGTATGTTAGGCTTAATTGTGATTTAAAGATTGTGTTTGATATTACTTTGCAGGAGCCACTATGTTTCTCTTGTTTTATGTAATACGTGTGGTCTAATTGTAGACCTGTATTTATTATAGAAAATATTAAATTAAAATTTAAAGCTGGGCTACAAGCTATCCGAGAATGGCTGGAATGGTAGTTTCTATTTCACACATTAAACCATTTTGTGTACACGTCGTTATCTGAGTATGTGGCAATACCCAAACTGTGTCAAGATTCTGTATAGTTATGTTATTTAAAATGTAAAATGTCTTTTTTGAAACTCTTATGGCAAACAGGAAAATAACTGAAAGTCAGGGTTTGGTTGCATAAACATATTTTTCTTCAACACTGGTCATAACTTCAAAAATTCACACAACTTCAACTGTTAATGCAAATATACAGTTTATATAAAAAGTTAAAGTACAGTAGTTGCTATGCTTTTCTAACTGGTTCCAGAACCAGTCATTAAAGTAGAATAATAAGAAGTCATTAAAGTAGAATAATAAGAAGTCATTAAAGTAGAATAATAGGATGATTGAGTACAGAACAAAATATGAATTAATCAAGTGTAATCAATGTCAATACAGCTAAGGTTAGTTATGTATCAAGTTATTCTACTATTATAATCATGCATCTGTCTGTGTGCCTGTATGAAAAGACCTTGCTGCATATCCTGTTTTGGCTTCAGACAAAATAAATATGAAGGCACCCTTCTTTAGGATTGTAACATCAGTTGATCTTGCATCCAAAATATTTTAAAATGTTAGCATTCTGATAAGGCTCCCTTAAAGTTACGAGCAAATGTTCTTCCAGTAACATTAATAAAATAAAAAAAACATTCACTCAAAAGCATTATAAACTCGATATGCACTGTATTCTTTTATTTGGACGTTTGTCTAACATTTAAACAATGTTACAAGAACATTTAAAAGTAATGTTTTCGTGATGTTTGCAAATAACCTTTCACTGAAAACGGTTTTAGAACATAGGTTTGGTTAGCTGGGTATTAATACCCTACTTCTCGCTAACTTGAGGATGTAACTACTCTGAGAAAGTGTTGATCGATTTTGACACGTGAATTAAGTTCCTACATTTGTCTTGGCTTTATTTGCTGCTGTAGAAAGAACGACACAGCCGGGAATTGCCGCGCATCGCAGCTGTCCATTTTTACTGGAACCTGTGATAAATAATTCTGTTCGACTGTCCCGATTGATTACTGGTCAAGACTCTTCACGCTGGAGCCCGTGGGAATGGATGAGCATGGTGTTTATGTGCTTTAGGATAAACGACTGCCTATAAAGCTGGAGAGGCCGCTCTCAGGGCCATAAATACGTCCACAGATTGTCTCGAGAGCGCATCGTAATCTATGTTGATAGTCAGTTGCCGGGAAGAGGAGCTGCAAGCAGACGATTCTCCTCCGATAGACGCCAATCAAACTGTGGTCTTTCAGGGATGCCAGACTTGATATTGCTTCAATGCTTTCTCTTTCAAGAAGCAGCTTACTTACCACCTAATATGAAAAGTTACAAAAGTCATGAAAGAATGCAAAAGAACTAGCGTTTCATATTCATCTGTAATGAAGAAGCTTTATTACATGCCTACTTTTGTCACTAGATGGCGGTGAAACTCCAATAATAATTCGTGTACCGACATGCATATCCAATAGGTTGTGTGGTTTGAACTCGTTGCATAACGGGACAATGCACCTCATTCATTCTCTGGTAAATGTTCCAAGCATTTTTAATTATTTTTGGGGAAAAAAAATTCATGTACTTCTGTGCAAACGCTTGCATTTTATTAAAATAGTGCACCTCATTGATAGTAGTCTAAGAAAAGCCTTTTTGTTGTGGTGATTTGATTTATGATTCTGTTGATGCTTTTGCTTCATTACAAAAACTTTATGCAGCCTATTAATAGATCGATATCTGTTTTTAGGATCGTTGCTATTCCCCGACTTTAGCTACATGAAAAAATAGATTCGGTATCATAAACTTGATGTTTATATGAATTTGAAATATTGTTTCAGATCGATGCATGATGTTTTACAACACTTAAGTATTTTTTAAAGGCACATGTAATTAGCATTTCAGTAATTAGATGAACATCTAAATAATTCGATATTTATTGTTTGTTTGGTTAGGTTACCAATAACGCTGTTTTTGTTTGGTTGCTGCAAGAGACGTACAGGATTTGACATTTTGTGACTGCACGAGCTTTTTCAGCCTTCGATTTCCCGCGAGCACTCGCTCGGTAGGGCATAAAATCCAGTCTTGGCTGTGCAACAAGCACTTCAATTACTAAATACCCTTTCACTCAAAAGAAGCGATACACAACATATGAATGAATCTGATTTATTATGGGATAGCGATGGATTTTTATGACTGACGAGCAGGCGTGCTAGATCAGCACAATGTCTTTCTCCACAGCGGAGTTTAATGAGAGACTTTTTCACTGTTGCCCAACGATCAGCGTCTTGCGGCTTGGGTCTCGTTTTACTCACAGATTTTTTTTTTTTCCAGTGCTTGTTTAACGTCCTCTAGCACGACATCTCCAGCGTGTTTCTGGGCAGCGTTTTACTTTTCTGCTTTGCCTTGACTATCGCTTCCATTTCTTACCTGCAAAAATGAGATCGGATAAATCCCAATATCCAGTAGCTGTACTAGAGATGCGATCAAAAGTACTCAAGGAAATTAGAGTGCGTTTGTTTGACATTGTTAGACGTTAATGCAATTCGATTGGATCTTGTTTCTTCGGTTATGTACCATTTTTAGAAATAAACTCGTTAACTCTGATACTTTTAAAACCATTTAAGCCTGACGTGATATTATTATTATTATTAAAGCCATTTTCAGCCGCCATTGATTTCACAGCAATCATGCATTGTTGCTGTTGGACAGGAACTCCACCGCAGATGTGTAAATAATGCAAAGCCTCAACCTATATATTTTCTGCAGTGTGCGAATTAATGCAGTGCCTTGCAGGGGGATCCACATCTGTAAAGGAATCAGAATAGGACATTTTCGTTGCAATCTGGTGTGGTCTCGAGCAACCATTTTTGGCGTCTCTAGTACTTTTTTTAAATAAACACTTATATCCTGTGATGTATTTGTGAATGTGAGTCCAGTGATGTCATTGGCGGCTCTTTGATGATTCGAAAAAGTGTTCTAATGTTCTACTGTTGCTATAGTTACCGCCTATGCGGGATTCCATGTGCTTTTGTGATTTCACTTTTAAAGTATTTAAACTTCAGTTGAAACGTAGACTAATTTGTAACCCCCCAAAAAATGGCCTGCTTGTTAAATAGCTACACATAATCGAGAATGCATCAAACTATCAGTACTAAGGTAAGAATAAATAGCGATGTTTGCCGCCGCCTGTTCTGCCCACTCTCTCTGCCGTGAAGTCTGTGGTTACGGGATGTTTCCGCTCGTTTGAAGCGGAGAGGCTGGGCAGAGGGAGTCGTTGGCAGAGTCTCCGCGGATGTGAAGAATGCGCCCGTGTTCGCTCGCTGTCCCGTTACACGCGTCTCCTCAGAGGGGCAGTGCTCGCCGGGGCACCGCTGCTTTTTCTTCCTGGTGCTGCCTGCCTGCTTGCTATTTTTCCCCGCGTAATATTTTCTGCCAAACCAACAAGCATTATGAGTTCAATAATGCCGTTAACTGCTGCCAATATAATTATATTAATTAAATACCCGGAGTAAATCGGTTTTTACGGTCGTAAAAAATGGATTAATATCAGTCTTACCTCAGCATATTTTTCTCAGCATCATTCTTTTCCTGGTTTCTCTTTTGATCAATGAAAACAGGCCTATGTTAAATATCTCTCAATTCTTTATTCTATATTATTATTATTATTATTAATAATAATAATTCGGACTTTGTTTTTCTTTGGTAGCTGTGTTAATAAAGTTGCATTTCAGTTACCAAAGGGCATCGCTATTGACCACTCTATTATAATCACAGACATTAAATGAAATAATTCACCCTATTTCACACGCTCCAGTATCTGCACTGTTTTGATTTCGAGTTTGAGGAGCAGCCGACAGGAAGTAGCATTGATAAATATCCCTGTTGATCACTTGATTGATTACCTCGCGCAAAGGTCACGCGGTAATTTCCTTATGCCCGCGGCTCCCATTTCACTTTCAGTCTGGCGTAAGAGCCCCCGACTTTACAAATTATGTTTTTATTTTAACCCTTCCCTTCGCTCTTTAACGCAGCCAACGACCTCTGTGCGCTGTACATCAAACCACAGAAGAGGGCAAACCTTTAATTAGGTTGGAGTATTAATCAGAGAAGGTAAACTGTATCCTCTCTTCTAATAATTTAGCCGCATTTCCAAAAGGGTTCTGGCCTCAATTAATTTTCAATAATTACAGCCCACGGGGTCTTGACTGATCCTCACACCACTGCGCCAGCTATACGCCATCTTTGGCCGACGGGGTCAGAGTATCATCATAAAATATACTGTGAATAATAAGGACGTGAAATATTGCGAACGGATATAACTGTGTTGATGCAAACTAATGCCAACGCACAAAACAATCCAATCTTTCTCTCTGTTTGTCTTCTGCTTGAAGCTGCATTGGGTCGCTGTGCTTGTTCTCTAACGCTTACTTTTATTGTTTGTGTCTTGTGCAACATTTGAAGACTTTGAATCAAAACGTCCCCTCACGACATTTGAAACCCATTATTTCATTTGATTTGTAAGAAAAGATGAATTAATTCTTGAAATTATAGACTGCCCAATTAGCTAAATAATGGCATGATCGCTGACATTTTTGATAATGGTGAGTAGCATTTTGTCAAACTATTGGATGACGTTTCTGTTTTTGTTATTTTAAGAGCCTCTTTGTTTTCTGTTGACTAGCCTAAGTGTTGTATTTGTAAGTGCTGGTCAGCTCGTGGCTCCGAGAGGCGTGGACGGCAGCTGATGTTTGTTCTGCACCATTCATTTTTATGCAGAGTGATGTCAGATTAATTGGATCCGTTTTAGAAATACTTAGCAATCAATACCGCCAGTGAGAGGAAAGCGACCCTTTTTAAAGGTTCATGGGCAAGGTCAACATGATGTCACGCGCTTCTAATTAATGGACAATTAACTTAATGACCCAAGAGTTCCCCAAATTCTCACCCGTTTTAAAAAACCAATAATAAAAGGAAATAAAAAGACATAAAATATAGCTAACATATTCGTTACGTAAAGGAGAATGTTAAATCAAGAACAAATCAGCGAAATATCTGTACCATATTTAATTTGAGCATTGCTGGGCATCTCCAAAAATGTGAGAGATCCGTTTTACGTTACAGAAAATATCATTTGTGTTTTTTTTAATAAATACGCTAGACTTCAAAAAATGTCCATGTCATATGAATACAGTCGGGGTGCATGAATTAAGAACAAGCCCAACTTTGCAGATTTATAATTGTCAGTGCTGCATGCAAGAAACAAATATTCAACGGGCTGCCCTCGGTACCGACTGCCCACGCGCCTGGCTGAGGGAGGGGGGGAGAAGTAAAAGTTGATCATTTTCATAAATTCATAAGGATGGTCAAATCTCAATTAAACAACATAAAACGTTTAATGAAACCGTTTTGCAATAGTCATTTACCCGAACAGTGATTAATGCGTCTTCATTTAAAACACAAAGACCGGGCGCCTTGGACGCTCGAGACTGCTTCATTATAATTAATGTCTCCGGTTCCTCGTGCACCCGGAGGTCGCGAATAGCTCCGTCCCGCGCCCACTGATCTCTGAAGATCTGACACGAGAGGGATCTCGCTGGCTATTGCGGTCTGACAAGATCTGTAATACTTGGGTGATGAATCGCTCCAAACTTTTTTGACGATGCTGGCAGCTCGGGGGGTGTGCGCATGTGCGAAGGTGTCCAAACTGACAATGCTGGAGAGATAGCGCGTCTGGGATTGAGAATCACAGAGAAAAAGGACAGAGGAAAAAAGAAAAAGGAGGAAAACATTCGAGAAAAAATCCAACAAACCCACGCCGAGAGACGGGCATCATGAGGTCCAAAGGCAGGGCAAGGAAACTGACCACTGGTAGGTGCAACATCTCCTTTTTAGCCCTTTTCAACTGCCATCTTGTCCATGTGTATGATGCATAGAAGCATTTTAGTCACTAAACAGTTACAGTCAGCCGCAGAGCCCCGGCGGTTTCAATCGCTTGTATGAGTTGAAGACGAGCTTAACGCGAACCGCGGCGCGAAGTCGGACATTGCAAACCTAGCCTCGAAACTGGCATAAAAGTTGAGCGTGCCGTGCAAACTTTTTAACCATAGCACGCTGTAATCGCTTTCTCTATTCAAGCCCCGAGCGCCCCCGGAGTTAGATAAAACAACATCGTCCGTGCATGTTTCTACGGCTTCGGTCACATCAATTTGCAGCCGCGACTTTGAAAAGACAGCTTCGCTTATAGTCGACAACAGAAAGCAGCTGCGGAGGCACGCTTTTAAATGCAAACAGGTAGCTTACAGCTGATCTTACGGCAGGCAATCCAATAAAATGCATACATGCTAGATTAACAGGACTGCGCTTAAAAGTGCTTTGAAGTATTTTTGATACGTGGACGTTAATATCCTTCCCCTTTTTTCTTGTGCAATTGCCGATTCTGCTTGTGCAACAAGTGATCAAATCCCGTTATGATTTTTTTTGTTCCGGTATGAACAGCCCGGAGAAATGTTTTTGTTTGTTATGGCCCTCTAAACGGTCGACTGTAATCTTAGCTTTTGATTACGGGTTGCCTTAGGCGCTTGTTTGAGTTGACGTTCAATGCACGCGTTCAATGCCACGCCACAACACAAGCTCAAACGCCGAAACTCAACATCAAGTAGTTAGTGGGAAGTTGTTCCCCTCCTCAATGGATTTATTCGGAACGAATGCGTTTCGCTCAGGTCTGTGAATAATTCGGCCCCCTCGTGCGCAGTAGATCTGATTTGAGCAATTTTCTTTTTGCTGTTTTCCAATAAACTCTTCATTGTAGTCCTCGCCACGAAAATCCATCTAAATATTGCACAGTGTTTAAAAGCGTTTTATGCTCTCGGGGCAGATCTAAAAGTTTTGTTTCTTTTAACTTTCAGTAATGAACTTGAGAAATTAAAAACTCTAATCGTGTTTTTTTAAGTAACGGACCGTGACAGCTGGTCAAAAACTTGTTGACTACATGTGCGAAGGTAACAAAAGAGGCAGTGAAAACAAAGTAAAGGATCGTTTTGCTCTTGAATTATTGTTTCCTTTCCTGTCGACAGCAGCATGATGAGCTAGACACTGCGCGCGCTGCGTCTGGACAGAGACAGGGGTCGTGCGGGTCTTATCCGTTCAATAAACTACCTCTCGAGCCCTCTGCCCTGCCATTGTACAGTGAGAGGAATATTTCTGCGCACAGCAGCAAGTTGTCAAACACGCTCACTTGCACACGCGCTCTCCTCCGCATATATCTATACATCTAGACCAACGCAATTTGACTTTTGCGTTTTCATATTGTTGCAGGTCATCACTTTTTGTAGGATTGCCACAAGCATAAGAAATTGCATTATTCTTTTTAGAAATGCATGCATAAAATACTGATTTAATAGATAACCATGGACCATCACCGCTCCATGTTTTATGATCCTCTAGAACACGTAATTTCTGCTGTTTTAGGTTTTATTAATGCCACCTGAAAGCCAAACTGAGCAGGCTAGTAGCTTCACATACTGTGCAGCCTAATTATGTGAACACAAGATTTTTGTTAATGTGGTAAGGGAATATAATGATGTCGCACACGGACATTTTTGGACAATTCTTGGCCAAGTCCAGAGAAGTTCGCTCAGATTGTTGCAAACCTCCCCCCTCTGGCGTTATTATTTAGGCTACTATCTGAGAATAGCGGGATGATTGTCGAGGGGTGTATTTAAGGATTATTATTTACCCAAGATGTAAGAAGAAGATTTCCACCTATTAAGTGAAAGGGGGGAAAATGTTCTGGACCGCGCGGGTCCCGCGAGACACTGGCCTCTCTGGCCTCGCGCCAGCCCTGCACTATGTCAACATTGAATATTTAAATTCCCAGACTCCTCATAACGGGGCCCGTCTGCCGGTAAAAGTGCGTTAGTCTGAGTAGCTGCGGACTCGGTTTCCTTGGAGGGGGGAAAAAAAAGGAAAAAGCAATCTCCTCTCCGTGTGGCCTCTGCAGCGCGAGCTCACCGCACATCAGTCTGGCTGCACGCGCTCGCACTGATGTGTGTGAGTGCTGGAAAGGTCATAAAAATCGGTCGTTTAGCTGGTGTGTGTGCACGACATGTTTTGTGGATTTGGCCAGCGGTGCCGGACATTTCACCTGCAGGTCCAACAGTCTTAAATTGTCTATAATGTTTTAACACGCCGTGCCAAGTGTCCTATATCCCTCAGCATGATGTTGCAGGTTTACTATGAATGGGGTAAAATTACACCTCATGAACGGGAATAATAACCTTGACCTGCCAGAAATCAGTCCGTGCTGTCGGGTGAAACCACCAATGACATTGACGGATCTTGACATTTTTAATTCCACTTTTTATTGCTTAGCGTCGTAAACTTTCAAGTCTGCCAAATATACCTTGTCTGATTGTCTTAATGAAAATGGGTGCATTGCTCATTGTAGATAATATACCAGGTGATGAATAAGATTATAACTTTATTGTCATCGTGCAGAGTGCAGAAGCAGTGAAATATAACGTCCAAGAGCAACTGAGGTAGAAATGTCAATCAGGTGCGAGGTACAGTAGTGTACTTTCAGACAATGTTAACGTGTATAATAATTTTTGTAAAAGATGCATATAGGGGACAATATATAAAGTAACATTATTGCCTATATTAGAGGTCTAGGTAATAATAAACGGCTACTAACAGGCCTGTGTTATTTACAGTTAAATATGTATGAATGATTGATATTCAAGTACAAGCAACTGTAAAATTATATCTAAAGATTTCAACTGTTGAACCTTGAAGGTTTTAGTTTTCTTCGTGTAATTGTGAAATTACAGACTTTACGATGAATTCATAAGTATTTCCCCCTCTCTCACTGAGGCCTAACTATCTGATTTCTCTTTTGATGATAACTGCATTTGATAAGCTGCACATGTTCAGCAAGACTTTTGATTGTCCCTTTGTCCCATTCGGCGTCTTCGACGGCTCCATCAGTTCCACGCCACGACTTTTGTTTTGACTTTGATGTGACTCACTTCACCGTGAAAGTGTCCAAACAACGGAAAATCAACTCGACGCCGAGAAAGGGGAAAAAGAGACGGGGCTCCAAATTTAACAATGTGACATTCCGCGTGAGTGAAGCGCGTGAGAATAAATAGATAGATTCTGTATTGTGCAATGGGCCGTGCTCCTGCGTCCCGTGTCCGCCGCCCCCAGGGCTCATTATAGAGCCCATTCAGAACGGGGTGAACGGATCGGGCCATTTAAAAAGGTTAGCGCGAACCGTATTAAACGCTCGTTCGTTTGCCTGATGCTAAATCTGAGAGCTCTGTGGAAAAAAAAAAATGTCCATGCTTCATGGACAGTGAACCGTGTCCGGCCAAAACATTTTTCAGACTCACTGGGGACGGAAGAAAGCAAGAAAAAATGTTGATATTGTCTTCACTTCTCAGACTGTGAAAATCTACAGTGTTAAGGTCTCCGTTTTTTACCTCTTGAGTAAATATTTACTTTTTTTTCTCTCTGGTCCCTGGCATGATATACTACAAAGTTTTCAGTTGAGTTCCTGGGATTGTAATGCTTTCCCTTGGAGAATTCCTGTGCCTCTTTTCAGCTTCCATGCATGCATGTCCACTTTGAAAAGATCAGTAAGTCTAAAACTGAAGACTTTTGTTTCAGAAACAAAGTCTAAGTGACCGATGAGTTAATTACGAGTAAAACAGTGGGCCGTGATGGGGTCAGTTGGAAACAAGGCCAGCGTTCCCAGGCATTGAGCGTGTGCATCTGCTTAAGATGGAGAGAGTTGCAGGCCACTGTGGGTTTTGATCATGATTGATCACATGTTCTCAAAGGATTGATTGATTAGCCAGAAGCTGCTGAGTTTAGCCGAAAGGTCTGCTTATGTCCTGGGAAATTATCCTCTCGTCTGTTTGTGCGAGATTTCATCTGAGTAAAAAAAAAGGAGGAGATGGAGGAGATATGTTTATGATGTATATATGATTCTTTGAATCGTGCGTCAGAGTGTCCCATAGGCTCCAAAAAAGAGGTGATTTCCTTGTATATGTTAGGAGAGGAAGGAGTGGATGTAGGTGACAATAACACACCCTCATCCATCAGCACTCTTATAATACCACTACTTTCTCTCTTTCTTTCTTCCTCTCTCTTTCCCTCCCTAATGACTCAACGAGTGTCTGCATCTGCCTGAAGTGAATTGAAATGGCCGGGTCAATGGTTTATTTATCTTGTGCTCTGATTGGTCAGGGGTCGGGTCATATGGATGTTTATTTGGAGATTTGATTGGTGTGACTGATGGCTGTGTTTGTGTTCCACAGGGAATTATGGGGGTTGTTGTTCTGTACGTCCAGTCACTTTTTATCCCTGAGCGACAGGTCCTGAATCAGTCTATCAAAGCTCTGTCTTGACTGAAGTCAGCAGGAACCACAAACGGAGCGCAGACATCAGGCCAGTCAAGTAATAAGTCAGTGTCAAGCCAACACCCCAGAAACCATCAGATGTCACTGTTTGACTGGTCTTGACTCATCTTTACTTAGAGAGGAAGTTCATTTGCTCTGTTCACTAGTTTATATGAGACTTTTACTTGTATGTCTAAAAAGGATTCTCATTGAAGTTTTAAAACTTGATGTAAATTAAAGTGAAAATGCAGCATGTAGATTTAAATTCTAGTTTGTTAGCCTTTTTTGTATCTAAAATGTTTTCTCTCCAAGTATTTTACTATATATATATATTATCTAACCTCCGTCTAAAGAACCAACATTGCCGCTTTACATCAGAGTGATCATATATGAGACGAGTACACATGAATGCCACCACAATGTCATAATTACTGGTGAGCTAACTTGGTATTTTCTTTGAGCCCCTTTGTTCTGAGTTTGGGGGCGTTTAATTAAAGAATCACGGCGGAAGCAAATTAAGGTATTGGTCATTAATTACGTTTTAATTGTGAATGGTGACCGTACAACCTTATTTCCATGTATGTATGTCTGTCTTTTTTTTTTTTTTTTGGAGAACAGCAGTTTGAGTTAAAGCACTCAAGGTTTGTGAGGACTGTTACATCTCCCATCGTTCTGTGATCGGTCAATGCATAACTAAAACATTTTACAGTGCGTCTAAAGCTTTTTATCTTGCTTTTGGACTGCAAGTGTCCTGCCTTTTTTTGAATGAATGAAATATGACATTTTTAAATATGAAACATGAAATCACAAATGATTGTGGGTTAAGAGAACCCTTGCTTGTCTTATTGCTTTTTACCCTGGTCAAGAATTAATTTAATATTTTCAGGTTTTGATGTTTCACACTGTATATTTGTAAACCCTGGGTAAACACCCCTTTGTGTGTGTGTGTGTGAGTGTGTTTTATTTTTTTTGCATATTTACAGTTTAATCATCATTTCTTAGACAAACACCACACCAGTGTTTTTATATCTTTTATCTTGTATTGCATTTGTGCATCAGTTGAACTTGTACATTTTTGACTATATATCATCCAGTTAGTCTTGAATACCAATTTAAACTATTTTTCACTCCAAGTAACTCATTCTGATTGTCATTTTGAATTTCCTCAAATGTGGACAAAAATACAGCACATCAAAGTCCTGACCATACAACGCTCATGAATATGTAATGAGGCAAGCCCTGCTTGGATTATGATTGGTTGTTTGTTACTGCATGAACCCAGGAACAGACTCGCAGAGCAAGTTTTCGTAACCAAGGGTCGAAAGTTCAAGTGTTTAAATGCAAACCGACAAATGTGCAACATTATTTTATTTCGGATTAAATGCAGAGTTTCAAAAGACAAGTTAACCTAGGTTAAATGCAGTGTGAAAAGACAGAATTTGATGTCCGTAGCGCAACCCTAAGCTGTATAGCAAGTGTTAGAATAAGAAAAATCTTTACAGATTTACAATTGCATTGTAACTTGATTTGTAATTGTATAAAGCACAATGCTCATCTCCTCTCTTCTCATTGGAGCTGAAGGTCACCCTACAGAACCAGCGGAAGGTCATTGGGAAGTTTACGTCCTTAAAGTGCTATAGATTAAGTAGAGATCTGTCTTAACCGGCATGAACAAGTTCCTATAATGTGGTTTGTGCAGGAAGAAGCAGGTCGGTCATTAGCAGATTCAGTCAGTGGTGCCAGGCGGTCCTCAGGGGTGTGTTCTCTATGAGTTAAATGTTTGCACAGAATTAATATGTGTTTGTGCGTGTAGGTGTGTGAAAGAGTCCAAATAGGTCTGACGTGCAGCCTGGGTGCCGTACGGACATTGTGAGAACTGTGTGTGTGTTTGTGTGTGCGGGTTTGGGAGGCCTGGGAACCTTTCACTTGTGTTTACCACAGGGAAACCAGTACCAGCACAGAACAATGAGTAAAGCTCTCCCTGCCCTCAGTCCAAAGGTCAAACTGTCTCTGATAAAGATATGAACGTGCACACACAAATATCCATACACGGACACACACACAAAGGCTCACCAGTGCGCTGCCGACAGTCTGCCCAGGGTGTGTGCCAAGGTTGAGGTCATTATCTACAGACGGTCCCAAAAGAAACGAAGCGTATTTTCGTACTGCGAATATGCGTGTGTGTGTAAATCACACTTTATTAATGGGCGTGCATATTGTTGACTTCATTTGTCTGCTTGTTGGTCAGACGGGCACCTCCCTTGTGCCATTGTCTATGTGTGTTTAGATGAAATCAGTATTCCTAAGAGTTACCTGCATTGTGTTTCTGTATCTGCAAGTATTTCAAGTCGTTTGTTTCTTGTGGTGTGGACGAGTTCGTAGCTCAGCCTTGATTGATCTCTTTGGATTCGCACAGTTGGGGGTTTTTTGTCGTGTGTGTGTTTGCTGTCTACCATACACTTTTTATAGGAATTTGGTTGGGGTTGCGCTGTTTGACATTAAGCAGTAATGGGTTAGTTAATGATACAACTATGCAGATGTCAGCCAACAGTCCTGCAGCAGGTACTAACCGCATCTGCATTTCCTGAAGGAAGTACCAGTTCTTTCGAGGCAGCGATAGAATAGTTAGTTTTAGGTAAGAGCTTTGCTTTTGTGTAAATGAAAGGCTGCTTTACAGGAGCTATAATGTTGTTATGCACGAGAATCAAAATATGAGCATCTTTACAGTTTAAAGGTCACAGCTCAGATCTATATTGCAAGAAAGATGACACAATATAGAGTTTACAAAAGTTTACATAGACATAAATATTTACTAAATAATAGCTGAATTTGAAATGGCATACTGCATATTTAATACTGGTTTCTGGCTTAAATTCTACTTCATATTTCATTTATGAAGGGGTATGATTTTTGTGTGGTTGTACAGTTGGTCGGATGATAATCTTATGATTTAAGAATCTGCTGGCATGTGGTTTACATGCAAGCGTGTACTTGAATTAGGGATGTGTAAAGCGGTTCTGCATAGTAAATGTTGAACAGTGTTTTATTATTATTATTGATTTAGAAATGTATTGTTAAATGTGGTGTGTTAAAAAAAACCCTACTCAAATACTGCTGTTTAAAAGCAAGAATTTATTTATTTAAGACATTAGTGCTTTGAAAATTCAGCAATAAATTGATCAAATGTCATCCATAAAGTTACAAAAAGATCCTGAATAGTTATTAACGTTTGCACAAAATATTAAGCAAAACAGCTTTCATTATTGTTGATAATAATGATTCTTGAGCACCAAAATTAAAAAGCATTATAAAGATTTCTGAAGGAACATTTAACACTATGACTGGAGTAATAATGCTGAAAATTACAAGAATATAGTATGTTTTAAAAAAATAAAACATTTATTTTAAATGACATAAATATTTTAAAACTTTTGTATATCAATCAAATAATAAATGCAGCCTTGGTGAGCAAATGAGACTTACAAACCCCAAACTTTTCAGTTGTATATGTGAAAAGTTGACTATTCAGCCATTATAATACATTCCTATTATGAATGTGTATATGTGTGTGCTTTCTCTCAGAAATGTTAGTAATTATTGGCAAAGGTCTTCTTTCTGTTAGCTCTGTTTGGATTCCAGCCATTACAGGAATTAATCAACAATTGCTTTGTGAGTGGCCTGATAACAGCCTGTTACACACTCTTTTTCAGAAAGTCCCCATCTTTATGTTCCAGCCTGGTGTGATATCCAGAGGGTGTGGGTATCTCTCGCTTTCTCTCTCTCTCTCTCTCTCTCTCTCTTTTGTGTTTGTGATGAACTCAAGTGAGAAGTTTAAGCACATATTGTTCAAGAAGGTCAAGGAACAGGAAAGACAAGAGGACATTTCAACACACCTTTCATCTCTGTCATATACACACATGCATAAACACTCACTAAAGCCTTCTTTGTACAAGGTTCAGGTAAAATTGTTTCATATATTAATTCATTTGATTTTGTTTTCCAATAGAACCTATAGAATTTGAGGGAATTCAATTACAATCCATGCAATAACAGACACCCTCTGTTAATAACTAGTTCTCAACATTGTTTAGAAAACTAATCCCATTTCAGAAGTGTTTAACTCTTTGTGTCTATAAGCCTGCGTTGCGCTCTCTTCATACATTACCTTTTTGTTTGCTTTTAAGACATAAAAGAAAATATGACCTGTAGATAAACTAATTTGATCATTTATACAAATGACTTGGACTCTTTGTGTGCAGAGAAAATATTTGCTCTGGGCCAATTTATTGCAACCCTTAATAGACATACAATAGGCAGTTTATCAATCCACTAACGTGAATGTCCATTTTCTGATTATTAACTAAAACATCAACTGGTTTAGGTAAGCACTTGTGATGCTTTGAGGTGGACAAATGATTTTCTGTCTTCTTTCATTTGCTCATCAGCATCACCCCATCTTGTCAGGAAGCTTTGCGAATTAAACTAGTTAAGAAGTGTGCTGGTAATCATGCAGTCTACCATTTACTTATTAGTTAGTCTTTAAAAACCAATCACTTTAAAAAATGTTTTCAGCAAATGTTAATGTCATAAGGGTATTTGTTTAGATTGAGCTTTTTTTTGATGTATGATTTATTAGGATAGGATAATATTTGGCCAAGATATTTAAAAGTCTGGTAACTGAGGGTGCAAAAAAAGCTAAATATTTTTAAAGTCCAAATAAAGTTATTAGCAATGCACATTAATTAAACAAAACGTTATATATATATATATATATATCCATTACTAAATGTCTTCATAGAACATGATCTTACTAATATTCCTAATCATTTTTGGCATAATAGAAAAATAAAAAAAATAAATGAATAATACATTTCATATTAAAAAAAGTAATAACAACAACAATAATAATAATGACAAATGACCCATACCCAATGTATTTTTTGGTTATTGCTACAAATATACCCGTGTCGATTAAGACTGAAAAAAATAAAATAAATATATATATATATATATATTAGTGTGTGTCTGTGTGGATCATACTATCATAAGGTGGTAAAGATAAATTTTGTAAGCTGGACTAGGTTTAATTTGTTAATGCATTAGGTATCAATGAACAGTTTCTGACCGTAAGCACTCATTGTTTCTTCGTCAATTCACCGGTCTGATCTGGCCTGGACCTGTTTTAATACGCTGTGACCTTTGACTTCTCAGATCAGACTGGCTTGGTTTGGAAGAACATTGTGTGCTTTTTCTGAAAGAGGTCATCTTCAGTATAGCTGGTCGGACAGGGTCATATTGATATTGTGTTTGTGTGTGTTGGGGCGGGAGAGTAAAGGAAGGTAACTGTGATTAACGAGAGTCGTGTTACCTATGAAGGGGAATTTGGACGTGAGACGAGGCCGGTCCATGGCAGTCGGATCTTTTCCATTTCGACCCGGAGATGAGATGCGTCCAAACTCACACAGACTGAGGAAGAGGCCAAACAATAGAGACAGTAGAGATTCCCTTCCTCTCCCAGCGGCATTCCAAAGATTCCCAGCGGCCGGAATCTGGTCCCAGCCCAGGAATCTGGCCCTCGCTCTGAGCTTTGATGAGCCCTGTTCCCGACGCTTCCTGAGATTGTGACTCATCTACAAACAAACTGAAAACAACCTGAGTGAGAGATGGAGAAGGACAGAAGAAGAGGGTGGGAGAGAAAGAGTGATGGAAAAAGAGAGAGAGAGACTGGACCACAGGATGTCCTGTTTTGATTAGCTTTAGCATCTCCGCTCCCCCTGAAGAAATATTATTCTAACAGTTTCGGGAGCTCCGTCTTCACGCTGCTCGTCTTCCACACACACGCTTCCCTTCAGAGCGCCCAGATACTCCTTCTGTTAATTTGTGAATTGCATGTAACTAGATAGGAGCTGTGTGGTTAGCAAGGAGAACCATGCTAATGTTGTGATTACCTCTGCAGAACACAAAGACCCTACTGAAAAGACCAGTTTAGATGTGCATGAATTTTCAGGCTGGTTAGTAGTGATTTGGTGCTGGTTTGGCTGCTGGATCCTACTAATGAAGCTACTGTACATGGCCAAAGAAGTTACTGGTTAAACTAGTTAAAGGAGGGCTGTTTGTAACTATGTAGTTTGTAACTATTTCATTTAATTATTTGTATTTTATTTTCTTTATGATTTCTACCTTTTACTATTTAGTATTAAATAATAATTTGTGCATGTGCATTTTTAGATTTATATTACCTTTTTAACTTAATCTGTAATAAATCTCAAAATGTTTTTTGAGATTTATAGTGTAAATTTTATATTGTGAGGGGGAAAAAACAGTTTAAAGTGGTAGCTGTTAAAATTTCCATGAAGTTTGAATTTGTTTTTTTTATTAGTTTTGCATTCTGCTTTTGCATTGCATTTGGCATCATGAACTAACAAAATCATTTTTGACAGTTTATTTAGGTTAATGTTCGTATGAAATATACTATTGTTCATTGTTATAAAATGGTTGCACATAGTATATAAAATAATGCAACTGTATTATTCATTGTTAATTAATGTTAGGTCTCTTATAGGGATGTAATGGTATCAAAACATCATGGTACGGTAATATCACGGTATGAATGGCACGGTACGGTATTTATTGAATCATTTACAGGAAAAACAAAACCAATGAATAGAATCAAAAAAAGTGGCAGAAGTGATTATTAAACAGTTTACATGAACACACACACACATTAGCCATCTATCTGTAAACTTTGAAATATGAACTTCAATTTAAAAAAATTTAAAAACTTCAAAAATTCTTAAACCTTCCACACATCTGATTTAAAACCTGTCACTAGATGATGTTATATGAATATTTGCATATACATTATGTCAGTGTATCATATTATCTTGCTTCTCTGGGGTCACATAATGTTATTCAATGCACCCTAATTCTCAATATAAGTTAGAAGAGTTAGAAGCAAAATAATATCTATTTTAACTGAAAGCCCTGGTCCTGCAACCTCTCTCTGAACAGAACAGACGCAGAGAGAGGTGTGCGCGTGCTGGGAGAACAAGAACTCGCACGGTACTACCAGAGACACGCTGAGGTTTGTCCAAGAAGCCTCTAGATTTGTCGCTAGTCGCTTTTAGGGAAAAAGGGGAAAAGTTGCTAAATCTAGTGACAAAGTCCCTAAGTTGGCAACACTGATCTGTAGTGACAACACACCGCAAAGAATGATGGCCACGCCTGGGCTGATGGGAATTATAATTCCCGCTACCTCCCGTTCGCTCCATTCACCTGAGCAAACTTTTCTCTGAAAGAACTATCGTTTTATCATGGTATTATCGAAAAAAAATGTGCTATTTACAATACTGTTACATCCCTAGTCATAATATATTGACCTTTAATATATAATTGAAAAATATTTTTAATAAATAGTGAAAGTAACAGAAACTATGATTAATTAATGCTAATGTAACTAATATAATGAAACAGTTTTAACAAATTAAATGTATTATTGCTGTCAAACGATTGTGATTAATCACACAAAATAAAACATTTTGTTTACATTATATATGTATGTGTACTGTGTATATATATAATTACTTAAAGTATATATTTTGAAAATATTCATGTTTATTTAATATTCTTATATTTTATATTTAATATAATATATAAATGTATGTGTTTGTATTTATATATACAAAATAAATATACATAGAATATAGACATTATATAAACCAAAACTTGGAAGCGATTAATCGCAATTCATCGTTTAACAGCACTAAAAGGGATACGTTTTGAAATATAAAATGCTTTAATATATGTTATGTAGAAGATGAAGAAAACTATTAAACTATCGCGTATTGTTTGTTCATCATACTAAATGCATTAAGCTAACTAATGGTAACAAACTAAACTTAATGTTATATTTAATCACCCTAACTAAGTTAATTAGGTTAAAACCCGGTTCCCAAACTGGTAAACAGTCTAGAGCAGTTTGGATCAGCTCGAACTAGCTAAAACCCATGCAAAACCATCTGTTTTTTCTTGAAGGATGACCAGCCATCCTGGTATTTTCAGCAGGGAGATGGAGACATTGAGCACTATGTGTGTGTGTGTTTGACACATAGTCACTGTTTTACTGTAGTTCACTGCTCCCTATAGCCTAGGCCCCATAGAGCAGATGTTTGACTCCTTAGGGCCTCAACCCAGTTTCTCTCTGTCAGGCAGACATCAAGTCAGTGGACCTTAGTGCTTGCTGGGTCACTAGCAAAGCTGTGTAAATCTCTGTTTGAATGTGTGTGTGAGAGAGAGCATGTGCGTCTTTGGACCTTTGTGTTTAGCGGGTCATCAGAGAAGCTAATGAATTTTATCTCGCTGTCTATCTCTCACACAATCGCACACACACACACACACAAACTTCTCTAGAGATTCACACTTCTGTCAGTTCTCCTCAGCTCTGCTGGTGCCCGGCCCGGGCTGCCGTTTAAATTTAGCTCCCCGTCTGGCCTCCGGCCTCCTGGGAGACACAGACGAGGGGAGTGAAGACTGAAGAGGAGGAGTGCAGATCCGAGCAAACGGCTGAGACTTTGGGAAAATGAGGGAGACTTCTCATCTCATTCGTCAGTGAAAAGAGATACTGCGCTGACATATAGTGAAGTGTCAGCCAAGCACAACACTGCACTCATACACACACACAGTTTGGAGTTGTAGCCAGAAGACAAGCTGGCAGACTTAGTAGTACAGTCTGATGGAATTTATTCAAAATATTCTTGTATCAATATATTGTTGTCATACAGATGAAGTCATGAATTTGTCATCAGTTTCTCATTTCCAGAATACATATGGGATATTCTTAGAGTTTGGACTTAAAGGAGTAGTTCATCCAAAAATTTTACTCTCCCTCAACCAAAATATAGATGAGTTTGTTTCTTTATCAGAGCAGATTTAGAGAAATTTACATCACTCGATCAAGAATGGATCCTTTGCAGTGAATGGGTGCCGTCAGAATAAGAGTTTAGAAATTATGTTAAAACATCACAATAATCAACAAGTAATCCACATGACTCATAAGTTCATAAGTTACCGTCTTGTAAATTGAAAAGCTGCTTGTTTGTATGAAACAAATCCATCATCGAATTTCTCTAAATCTGTTTTGATGATGAAACGAACTCTGGGATGTCCTGAGGGTGAAAAAATATTTATTATTCATTTATTTAATAATTATTACTTTTTTAATAACAACAACGTTAGGGAGGTCAGTGTCACATTTTTAGTTTTTAGTTATTTATTGGCATTGGCATTAAAATATTTGCATTAAATAAAACACCACCCATGTCATTCTGCATTATTCTGAAAATATGATATGACAGGCTTTTGTGAACTATTCCTTTTATTTTATTATTTTATTTTTTTCCTCACAGATACTCTCCTCTGGTTTGGGGCCAGCAATTTTCTGGATTTCTGTTGCTTCACACACACACTTTAGTCACACCTGTCTGGTCTCCTACAGCAGCTGCAGGTGTGTGTGTGTGTGTGTGTGTGGGTACCATAGTTTGCCCATCAATCGCTGACAGCTGACAGTTTAATCTGAGCATTCAGTAGGTCATTACTGAGCATCGAGAGCAGCCAATCGCATCAGCGATCAATGACAAAGAGTGAGAGGGAGCCCAGTGAGGGCAGCACTGAAAAGGTTTAGCTTGCCCAGTGTGTGTCAGAGATATGTTCGTAGTTATGGATGTGAAGGTCAGCTTTGGGAAGTTGACAAACAGGCTGTCAGAGGCACAAAGATAGGAGCTGAGCACCTGCACACACACTCACACACACAAACTTTCTTGAGACAGTAAAACAAGGCACACACTCATAAAATCTATCACTCAGATTTGATTGAGAATGCTCTGGGAAGATTTAATATAGATGTCTGCATATAAATTCCCCGTATAAAACATATAAGATGATTTAACATATATGTATAATGTGTGCGTGTATATATATATATATATATATATATATATTTTACGACACACACACACATATGTCGTAAAAATTATCCATCAAAATGTACTTCCTGGCATGATTTGGTCCCTCCCCCATCTGAATGTCCAGGCTGTTTTGGAAACGACCCGTGGTAGTCAGGACCTTCCAATGTTTACATGACTCCCTAAAGACAGACAGAAACCCGTTAACTGAAGACATTCCTCACACTTTATGAGCGTTATCATGTTTCATATGCCAATGAATGTCACTCTGCCAGCGTTCTCTCAACATTAGCTGAATATAACCAGGTCCGTTGATGGGCCTGACAACAGTTTTGGCCGCTGATCTGCTCAAGCATTCCATCCTGTGTCACAGAGAGGAAAAAAAGAGAGGGAACTGGATGGGGAGAGAGATAGAAAAGAGAAAGACAAGCACAGACTGAGGTAAATGGAGAGTCCAAGTAAAAACTTGTCATGTTGCAGGAAATATTTTTTTTCTGATTAATGTACTGCAAAAAATAAATAAATAAATAACATATATATATATATATATATATATACACTGCTCACAAAAATAAAGGGAACAAAAAAATAACACATCCTATATATGAATGAATGAAATATTCTTATTACATACTATACATATT
>JAUMHI010000057.1:13980020-14088627 GCA_032359435.1 Enteromius unitaeniatus | reverse complement strand
TTCTCTCCCACTTGCCATTTCTACACGTACAGTATTGTGAGCTGCAGCACTCACTCCACACCGTAGACACCTCAATTTTTTCGCGCGAAAGGGAAACACACTGACGTCACATATGGGGCACGAGGCTATATTGCGCATGTCATGAACCGTCAAACCGTGCGCCACTTGCATGCTCCGAACTGAGACAAGTGAACCGAATGTTTTTTTTTTTTTTCATGAACCGTGCCACCCCTAATATATTCTTTCTGAATGAGAAATATGCCAAATCGCTGTAAAATTGGTTGTAAACAGCATTCCATGTTGACATTAAAGCAGTTGTTTTACTTGAGCTGGTGTTGGTGTTAAATTTTGGGTTAGTGGGGTCACAGCAGTGTGATGAGGGCAGTTTGGCCGTTGGATGGTGGAGTGGATTGTCGCCCCATTGATGGAGGGAGTATGAAAGAGTCAGAAGAAAGGAGAAAGGGGCATAAATATGGAAGTTTGGGGCAAGTAAAAGAGCTTAGGTTGCTGAAAGAGGGTCGTACGTGTGTGCACGAACAGGGACGAGCGAATCCACCTTCCCGTGCTGAATCTAACCCATCTGCATCCAGCATTGAGACTGATGAGCCCAATTTGGCAGCCCACACTTCTACACTGAGATTGATGGAGGAAGAGCGAGTGCGAGGGCATGAAACGGTACAGAGATGAGGAGAAATGAAAGACGGAGGTGAGCGACAGAGTCCGAGAGAGACACCCCCTCCCTGCCATAGCCGTGGGCGACCCTGTTCCTGTGGGGTGAATAAAAGCTAATAGGCTAACGCTAGCGGCCCTGACTGCTGATGCTGATGGATGTGGCATGTCAGCCGTGTGCGAGCAATGGCTCTTTGATAAGACTTATCATCCACCTCACTCCATAAATATTTTATCAAGCGTAATGGAAATTGTCAAATCAATCTAATTGTGTAATACATTACTGGGACATCAAAATTAAACAAAGCACATATGCTATCATTTGGCTTTATGATCGGGCAGCCGGGTAGACGCCCTGCAGGGGCCCCGCGAGGCCCCGGGGCTGGCAGCACGGACGCTGGAAATATGTGTCCCTGGTGATGGTCGTCGCCCTCACGAAGCGCACTCCATCACAGGATCAATTTCTCAAATGTGGACAACTGTGCCGTGTAATCAGGATATGGCCGAATGGCGTCAAGCCACCGTGTGTGTGTGTGTGTGACTGTCCTTCCTGCCCATGCTTTTCTCAGCTTACCAAAATGATTACAGAATAACTAGAGAGATTTTGTCTCTGTCATGTCATGACAGTGCTTAATGGTTTGTGTATGTGTGTGTGTCTAAGACTGTATCGCTGTGATTCATCAAAGCAGAGGCTGGCTGGAAAGACACACAGGTGAGACAGGAGCCGTGAGGTGGGACGGGAGACGTGTCTGTAAGACCCAACTGAAAACAGATCAAATGGTAACCGTGTGTGGCAGCTGACAGATAAGTGTGAGATACATTCAACTGTGTGACAGTGAGGAGAAAACTCGTGCTGGATTTAATATACACGCATGTTTAGTTTTACTGATGAACAAATCCAAATATCGTGACTCTTTTATCGATCAACTATAAAGAGTTTTCGTGCTGGTCTAGTCAGACTCAGACGTGGAGATATGTATTAGTGCTGTTAAATGATTAATTGCATCCAAGATTTTTTGGTTTTATATAATATAATAGGTATGTGTTTTTAATATGTCTTTTTATTAATATGTGTATATATAAATACAAATGCATGCATTTGTAAACCTTTTTTATTATTATTATTATTTTTTATTAAAACAATTTTTATATTTTTTAAATACTATTTAATTTTTTGTTATGATTGTTCTTCTCATTTTTGCACACCGTCTCTGGAAAGCTTGATTTTGATTGGTCAGACATGGAAATCTGTGCTACTTAAACTATATAATTAACCATTGTACTCTACAACCAATTTCTTAGAAACAGCATTTAATGTCCATTGAAATTCATATCACATGATTGATTTAAATGTTTTAACTGTTCTTATCATAAAGCATTAAGTTTTAAGATTTTGTGTTCCTGTGTTCTGTGTTTCTGTGGGTTATTAGTCTAAATGGGTCTAAATAAGCAGTCGACTGGGATTGAGACTCATTAAATCAAATGAAACAGTCCAGTCCTCATAAAAACTCATCTGGCGCAGAGAGAGAGAGAGAGAGAGAGAGAGCATATGTTGGCTGTCTGTGGTTAGGGACTCTTAATGATATAAAGTGCTCTAGTTGATATGCGTGCAGTCTTGCTGCTCCGTCAATGATATTGATTGTGGTTTAAGATACTGCCACATTAACCCTAGTGTGTAAATATGTGCATGCATATACTCCTTAAACATTTTTAATCAGTAGTTTTGTCTTATTTTTTAGAGAATTAAGTTGCTCATCTTCAATTAAGCTTTTTGCTTTTTTGTTATTGGTAAGCTGTTATTAATAATTTGAAACAAATGAAACTAGTTTAAAATTATGAACGGATTTGCTTATTTTGCATTTCATATAAGTTGTTTGGTATTATTTATTTATTTATTTATTTTTTACATATATTTATTTAGCAGATGCTTTTTTTCCAATGTGACAACATACTTTATTTATTGAACATAGTTTTTATGCGTACAGTACATTTTATTCTACATCTTGCCAACTGTGACATACTACCACTAAACAAATGTTTTCGAAAAAAAATCTAATTACAAAATTATCCTCAGCCCCTTAAACACCAAATGCTTTCCTTTCCCACGGATACAAATCATACAAACATTTAAATCACATTTTTAAGTCAACAGTGTAAATATTTTACATTTATGTCTGTTTTTTTTATTACTTATGTCTGGTAGACACTAGAAAAAACGTGCCTGTATTACAAGTCACACACACACCTCCCTCTCGCTCTCACTGCGACTCTATCAGCCTCTCGCACAAACATACATCTTTATCCAGCGCTTGTTGTCAGACAACATTAGATAATTAATAGGTCATTTGTCAGGCTTGTGAGAAACATGTTAAAGTCCCCCTGAGCTCCCAGGACACAAGCAGCTGTCTGCCGCACTTACACACACACACACTCTTTTAATTAATTAGCATTAGCAGTGATTAATAATGAGCCTCTCATGGCTGGGATGTTTGCATATGTGTGTGTGAGAGTATATCTGTGTGTTTAGGCAGTCACAGTGTGGCTTGTAGTACAGTGTTAATTGGTCGGCTCAGCATTGTGTATTAATGAAGTGTTGTTCATGAGCCCAGAGTCAATGACGAGCTGAAACAATGCACTCATTAATTAAGATGCTCTTAGCGAGTCGCACAGGTCGTGTGTGAGTATGGGAATGTTCCGAATGGAATACTGCATACTGTTTGTTTAAGTATAGGAAATAGTATGCAGTATCCAATGACATGCATGCAGATGTTAATCTATTTTTCACTAATATTTTAAAGGAGGTCAATATAACAATATTTAAATATAATATTTAATATTTATTGAATATTCAAAATTGCAACTTTGAAAATACATTTTTACAGTGTAGTTGCAACCAGTTCACTCTTAAAAATGCACAAACATATCTTGTGCATTGCATTGTGGGATTCCTGCCCACTTTTTCTGTGGAGCTGGTTCTGGAATTTTTCCCCCCCCCATTTATTTTAATGATAACAGCAACAATAATCATTGTTAATAAAAAATCAAATAATTATAAAATATAATAATAACACAGGGATTTTTTAACCAAACCAACCTACAAGGTGAATCGGAGCTTTTATCTGAAGCAAAAAATGCATATGGAAAATGGGCAAAAAGTTGACACCATTATATAAATGATTGTAATCTGGCCGAGTTAAATGATGATGAAATATGAAACTATTCACAAAAAACTTTTGATTATATCGGTAGAAGCAATCTATTTAATTAATTCTAGTTAAATTCAGAGTGATCCAGATATCATATATTTAAAAGCTATTTTTTTTTCATTCTCTTTTGTGTAAAAATCATATCAATCTCATAAAATCTTGCAGTCTGGCTGATTTGCATTGCTTCATGGCTCCGTTTCTGCACATTTTGTCAAATGCATTACGTCATCCACATTCAATGCTTACAGTATATTCACACACTGTGTGCAGTATGTGAAGAGAGGCTGTGGAGTTATTGCTGTTGCAGTAAATGTTTGTCTGTAGGATTCTCACCATGATCCGATGGCGCTCTCGTTCAGTTGAGTGTCCGGGTTAATTATGTATTGTGCCGACTGCTCCTCTTTCCCTCTGGGCCGTAGACTTACATCTACTCTACACACACACTCAAACACAGACACACACTCTCATACTCTCTCACACACTCTCTTTAAACATCCAATCAGCCAGGCCATTGAGAAGACAAATGTACTCATTTAGCCCTGCCGGTCTCCAGTGGCCGGGGAGAGAGCCTAGACTTAATTCCGTACACAATGGCTGGTAACGGAGTCTGGAGTTTGTTAGCGAGGGATTCATATGGGGCAGAATGGAGATAGGAGCTGGAATGTCACTCATGCTGTCTCTGAGCACATCTTGAGAGATGCAAAGGGCTTTTCAGGATCTGATGGCATGTGTTCGGCTCAGAATTTGGGTTAAGGCCTGTTTACACTAAAAGGTTGATGCAAAAATATATATGTAATCTTTTGTATACTGAAAACACAGTATGTTTTCAGTATAATGTGTCTGTTTCCAAAAAGATTAGGTCTTGCGTTGAACAAAAAGAAGTTGATATTGATACACCATAGAAAATTCATTTTAGCCGTAGTCTTGGCTGGATAATCTTCAGCTGGGAAACGGGCCCAGTGTGCTTGTAACAGCCATCGTATTGTTTTGTTGCTTATCAGGCCGGGTCTCTCTTCTCTCAGCCCTCTGGCTGTCTCTCAATAAAGTGATAAATCCTGGACCTGGTAAAAACGGCTCTTCCTGTTGTCACTAGTGGCCTGGAGCGCTGAGAATGTGGCTGCTGCCTTTAAACCAGGACGATACGGAGTTCATCTTTTCCCGGGAGGTAGAAGAATGTGGGCATGTTAACGGATGTCTCTCTCTCTTCAGGTATTATAGAGTTGCTTGCGAAAATTGGCAGGTGGGAAACGTTTCATTGGTTGCGCTCCAGTTGCCGAAAGTAGGAAACATTGGTGCGTGTTGCTTTGTGGCGTTTCAAAGCGAAGGAGTAAGTTGTCAAATACGTTAAGCATGAAGAAGGAGGTGTGTGCGCAAGCCGCGCGAGAGTAAACAAGAGAGAAAGAGTCAAGGAAAAGGTTTCAGCCTTTTTTTAGGTCTTTTCTATCTTAATCTGCCCTCTCAATCATCCCGTTTTAAAGAGTCTGATCTCAGCGCAGCCCTCAAGAGCGGCTTGTTTCTATATTTACAGACTACAGTGCTGCAGGGTGAGCATGTATGTGTGTACACACACGTGTGTGTGTGTGTGTGTGCGAACACTCGCTTTCGTCCTATAGGTACGTGTGTCCCGACGTCCGCGGGCGTTGACTGGGTCACCTCTCCATTAGGGCGTGTTGTCATGGTGATTAATGGCTGGTTCTATCATCTTTAATGCTGGTGGTAATGACGCAGGGTCCCGTGCCGCCCACAGTAATCGCGTGATGTATGAGCACGGCAGAACCCCGGAGCAGAGGTGAACGCTACACACACTCACACACATACACACACACTCACCGATGTTAACTCACAAAATTATAAGTAATGAACTGACTTGTGTGCCATAAGCGATACATTATATTTCATAACACACTTGGAATTCCATTTAGAATTTAGAACCACTAAGGAAAATCTTTCTATTTAGCATATTATATCTAATTATTATTATTATCATTAGATGTTTTTATTATTATTAATTATCATTTTAATTGTATTTTATTTTTCACAAACTGTCAGTATAACAATTTGGATAACATGAACATAAATCTGTGTATATTCCCAGCACTCAAGTTACATTAACTCCACACATTTTAAAGCAAGTACATTTAAAACAAGTATAAATGATAATTTCCTAAAAAAGAGTTCACCTGCTCAGTCCCCTATTTTTCTTTATTAGTGTATAGTAAATGTAGTACTGAATTAAATTTAATAATAATTGTTATTTAAAATGACATTTTAATGTGTACTAACATTCGTATTTTTGTATTGTAAAATTTTACTTTCTATTTTTCAAATACTTAAATTTTTGAAATACTTAAAATCGAATTAAAATTAACAATATAAATAGTTATGCATTTTTAGTTAATCATTCATAATTTTCATTTATAACTGTACATAATTTTAATTTAATTTTAAAATGTGTAAAAAAAATATAAAATTATATTATTAATAAGAGTAATGAATATGTAATAATAATAAATATTATAGATATTTTACTTATTTTAATTTGAATTTGAATTTTCAGTTTACAATTACAATGAACATAATAATAATAAATGTTTAGTAATAAACTAAATTATCTATTTAACAAAATTAAATTATAATGGCTAAATAGTTATTTAATTAATCATTTTGTACTTACTGTACAACTTAGTGTATTGTACTTTTCCAAAATGTCCTAAATTCCAGGTTTAATTGAACTCCACTAGACAACAGCACAAACAGGTGCCTGCAGCAAGATTGTAGGTTTGATTGCTACAGAATGCAACTAATAAAATGTATATCTTAGTGCACTATAAGTTGCTTTGGATAAAACTGCCTTCCAGATACATAAATGTAAACATAGATTGGTTACTTGAGTGTTTTCACCTCTCGTGCTATGTGTGTGTGTTGTTGGTAAATACATCAGTTTTAATATCACACTGTATGAAATCTGTAGCTCGATACCGTCCCTGCAGCGAACACAGCTGGCTTATGAATTAAACACGCTATACTAATGAAAAGTTTAAAGAGATTGATTTGTTAGTGTGCCACGCTGATCTTTATGTATGTAAACTACACTTCATCCAGTGGCTGGCACGTCATCAATCTCTCAATCAGTCTCTCATCTATTGCTCTCGCTCTATCCATCTCGTTTTTTGGGGTTTTTTAAAATAATGTGCCACAGTAGGGAAAAATACACATTAACAATGAAAGTCTTTACACTCATTCTTGTTCACCAGTGCTTTAAATGACACTTTAAGGGTGGAACAGGAAGTGATGAGTTATGTTCTCTATTAAGTGACAGGAAATGCTCCTATTCTTTCGCATTCGCAGATTGTGATTGTTGGGTTTAAGTGACATCATCGCCGGGATATTTATAGGCTGTGTCACTGTTCTGTTCTAAAAAGTCCCATTCTAATCAAGGATGTTCTATACATGACTTTTCCCAAGACAATAATATCCTTTTATCGCATGACTTCATAATTACTAGTTTGTGACCATACTGATGCTATCACCCCAATTGAAGGTGGAGCACTTTTTTGTATGGAAGGATCCACACATCCAGGAAATCCTGAGATTCTCACGGCCTTCGCGCATTCACGTACGCACACCGTTCAGTGGCGGTTCGGTTTTCTCATCCTAATCGAATCAATTAATTCTAAGCAAATAAACCTGAGGGAAGTTCTGCATGTGGAAACCTCACTGCCAGCTCACGCCAAACTGTATTCTTTATCTGCAATCTAATACTCAAACCACGAATCAGGCCACATTCTGCACTTCACTTTGGTATATTTTTCTTGAGGGACTTTTACCTTTCCGAAATATATATGTTTATAGACCCAAAGAAATCCCCCGTACTGCTTTTGAGTGTCCTGTACCGTAGCGTTTTTTCTTTAACAGGCAGGATGAAGCCGATCAGTTGGAGCCGCAGGAAGGGAGGGATGGCAGAGGAGGGATCGGGTTACCTTTAAAAGCCTGGGTTTGAAGGCTGCGGCCAACTAGCTTTCACTCTGTCTGTGGGCAGGGGCAATTTTAAATGGCACGGCTCGGATGATCGTTATGGCCTCTCGTGCTTCGTGGATCCACAGGCATACGCTTTAGGCCTTAGCCGGGTCCTCAGCTGTCATTTAAAAGCATGCAGATGCGTTTGCATGTGTGCGTGCATGCAGAGCCACAAAGTAAAATATTGTAAATGGCACAAGACGACATCTGGAAAGACTTAGCGCTCTCAGATCACCTGTGATTCAGAGTCAGGAGCAATATCTGTATAAAGCTGGAGATACATACGTTTGACTGCATCGGTGTGGAGAAATATGGTTTTAGACAGTGTCTAGACCACTAATTATTGTCTATTTTTTTTTTTTATTTGAATTTTTTGATGACATTATTACCGTAGCGATTTGCGTGAAAAGTTGTTGTATGCATGGGCGGATCTAAGGGTGGGTCTAAAATGTCATTATTATTATCTATATTAATTTCTGTATTCATTTTTTTCTGTGCTGAACACAAAAGAAAATATTTTGAAAACTAGGGTTTACCAAACAGTTAGTGGTCCACATTGTATTTGATAGTAGAAAAAAAATGCAATGGAAGGTCCACAGGACCAGCAACTCTTCAAAACAACATTTATTTTCAGCAGAAGAAAGAAAATCATTCAGGGTTTTGAGCGAGTAACTTTTGAGCGAGTAAATGATGGTGTATATATAGTGTGTACAGAAAGTATTCAAATTTTTCACTCTTTGTTATGTTTCAGCCATTTACTAAAATCATTTATTTATTTTTTTTGTTCCCTTATTAATGCACACACAGCACCCCATATTGACAGAAAAACACAGAATTGTTGACATTTTTTGATTTATTAAAAAGAAAAATCACACACATGACTATATAACAAAGATTTTGTTACCTTCCAGAGTGTCAGTGATGGGGATCATGATCCTCATTACCAGAACCACAGTCACCAAACAGTTTTTTCTCCCAGTAGGACCTGATGGTATGCTGCTGTTTTCATACCACAGTTGTATTGAATATTATCCAAATCATAAACATTTGGATTACTGATAAGACAGCTAGTGCTTGCATGTCTTGATGACACTGGGTTATGAAAGTGTATTAGGCAGCCATCACAATGGTTTTGTTTGTTTGTTTTTCTGCTTAATATATTCTAACACTTGCATTTTATTCTGTTGATAAGTAACTCTGCAACTACATGTAATTTATCAGTTGAAAATATTAGCTCGCTCACATTAGCCTCACAGGAACCACTCAAACAACACTCAAGAGGTTGATCTTAAATAAACAATGTCAAGATATGATATAGTCCATTGTAAATGAAGTAGATTTAATATGGTGTTCATCGTGTGTTATAAATAATCATACTCCCAAGTTATAATCACAAGTACATAAATATTATAATTGTTTTTATGATTATTCATGAGATATTATAACACATTATAAGGTTTTTCATAATGCATTATGCAGTTATTAGGAATACCCTTATAATGTATTATAAATACAGGCTTTACAGAAAGTGTTATATTCACTCTCAGCTATGGAATACAGTTGTGTACACTTGTGTACCCCTTAACTTTTGTATTGTCTGCTTACCTACTGACCTGTTTTCATCTGTTTATCATCAATAAACCGGAATCATTCTCCAACTCCATCTTCAGTGCGTCATCACAGAAATCTGCAAGTGTGTTTCGCATAACACTTTGTAAATTCTGGCCCCTTGCATTCAAACACCATCTTTTGCTGCCTCAGCATTCATTTCTTGTGCTGTAAATCATGGGAATAGAAGGAAAGATTAACTGTTAATGATTACAGCAAATCTTTAATCTGTCTCCTTTCTTCTAGTTCTTTAAACTACATGGAAGTAAAATCCATCCAGTATTAAAGTTAACATGAGAAATTGACCAATACTGTCATTATGCATGGTCCTGGTCTGTACAGTTATTGGTTTGTGTAATTCAAAGAAAATTAATACTTTTAATCAGCAAGCATGTATTTAATTTTTTTTTTTTTTTTTCAAAAGATTTACATCCGTTTGAGCTTTTTATTCATCAAAGAATCTTTAAATAATGTATCATGGCTTCTACAACAATATAGCAAAACAATTATATCCAACATTGATTATAATAATGGAATAATTAATGACCACTGAAAATTCAGCTTTACATCACAGGAATAAATTTCATTTTAAAATACACTGAAATCGAAAATAGTTATTTTAAATAGTAATAATAATTCAGAAAATTGCAGTTTTATGCTTTTATTTATCAAATCACTGTCGCGTTTGAAAGCTTTAGACACTTCTTTTAAAAACATTAACAAATCTTACCAACCCCAGAAATTGAATTGGTAAGTCCGTTCACACCAAGCATGATAACTTTAAAGATAACGTGTTCGCAATATCATTTGTTTGTTCTAAGCACACTTGCATCTCTTTAAATTCTCAAGCTCGATCTAGCAGGATGGATTCTGATTGCTTCCGATATATTGCATGCTATATTCATTAGTCTTTGATTAGCGGTAAATTTCCATGACCTGTTTTCAAATGGAGCAGCAGTTAATACACAGAGCTGTAGATCCCTGACAAGCTTTCGAAGGTGGTTCATTCGTGATACTGAACGCAATATTGTGTAGTTTGTCTGTGTATTAACTGACGCTCCATTAAAAAAATAGGCGATGGAGATTTACTGCTAATCAAGGAACCGGCTTTACTGACTAGATGCGCATGAATATGGCATGCGATGTATATCCCAGCCCTACAATAAGGTTTCTCTGTGTCTTTATTGTTATAGTTGTGGTGTGGACTCTCCTATTTTTAAGTACTGAGAATGAGAATGAACATCTCGTCAGTAAAGCTGGTTCTTTGATTAGCGGTAAATCTCCATCAGCTGTTTTTAAATGCAGCGCCAGTTTATGAACAGAGCCGTAGATCAGTGTCAAGCAACGCGTTTGAGTTTCGCGGGTGATTCCATGGCGCAGCTTTTCAGTGATCTAATAAGTGTTCATAAGCTGCCGTTTCATTTGATAACAGCTGATGTAGATTTACCGCTAATCAAAGAACCGGCTTTACTGACGAGATGCACATAATATATTGTTCGATATATATCGCTCAGCCCTAATGCTAACTATATAGTGTGACGAGACACTTATCCCACAAGATGAGATGAGACAAGACAAATAAATCCTTAATGAAAAATATATATAATGGAAAATAGTATTTAATTCAACAAAAACTTTCCAAAAATATAGGTGCATTTTGTATTCAACTTTCTGAAATAAAACTATTGAAACTAATGAATTAAATGCATTAATAAACAACATGTGAAGATTGCAAAATATTTTGCCACAAAATGACAAGCAGGTAATTACAAAAAAAGTCTAAATAGTATAAATAAAAAAAAAAATAATAATAACACAAAAATCCCTTTAAATAATAAGCATGTTTGGCATGCTGTCCGTGGGTGGCATACTCCGAGCCCTAATGGTTTGAACCCTTGCAAGGGCAGAGCTCGGCATCCGGCTCGAACCCCACATGCCCCCGCAGAGGAAGGAGCGAGACGCTGGACTAGGGGAGGAGGAGGGATGCACAAAGCGAGATGGAAACGGGCTTATAGTGGATATGTTAAATTTGATTGGAGGGGCGAAATGAGCTGATTGATTAGATAATGCGATGCAAAATTAGTTTTGCAACATCACTTAAATTTTTATTTTTCAAAAAAAAAAAAGAGTCGGGCCGAATACCAAAACAAACTTGTCTACAGCAAATGCCGCGCCAGCTTAAAGGCCAAAGTATACTTGAATTTGAATTTTGGACTTGAATTTTTCAAGTCAATTTTTTTCGTAAAATCTGAACAAAATGGCAAATGGAGCCATTCGTATTCTTACTTCTAGCCTTTTCTAAAATACACTGTCAGTGGAAACTAAAACTTTGCACTAACAAAAAGAAGTTGGAGTTGGAGATGCTCATTAATGAGATGGGACTGAAGAGGCGTTGTGAACGGGATGACCGGGACTCTGAAGGCACCGTGTAGCGCAGAGCCCCTCTGAGCGTTAGGAATGTGAGGAGACAGGAAGATGTGCAGGAGCACTGGCCCAGCCCTCATTAGCACTCACCACTACCCGTCACAACACGTTAGCCACAGCATGCTAGCCACAGCATGTTAGCCCCGCCGTGACTTACGCACAGCAGGTTAGCTCCAAGCGTGTTAGCAACGGCACATTAGGTAGAGCATGTTAGCACTGTGTGTTAGCTTTTAGCCACAGCCTCTCAGGTCCCAGTGCAGTAGTGATGCAGTTGATGTACGTTGGCATATATATTAAAATGCATTTGCAAAAGAGGTTTTGTCTTAAAGATTTAAAGTAAAGCAGATTTTATGGCAATGTCTTAAATGTCATATTTAAGCCGCTGACAAAGTTTAAAAAATACATATATGATACACTGTTAAATACATACAGTCTCATGACCAATTCCTATGTATTCGTACGAGGTGGAAAATTTGTGCCAATTTGTACGACCTCACCTGTACAATTTTGTATGAAATTGTCTAAACCCCAGTGGCAGGTAGGTTTAGGGGCAGGGTTAGGTGTAGGTCATTCAGACAAATTCATACGAAATTGGCAACTCATAAATAGGTACGATTTAGCAAAAATTGTATGAATTTGTACGATTAACATCATTGAAATTTATACAAATTAGCCACATCGTAAAATATGTACAAATTTCCATGAGACTGGGCTGGTCCAAAAAACTTTTTTTTTGCCTGCCAAACCATTTGCAATATAATCAGATTTATTTATTTGCTTTAAAGACAAATGCTGACAAATAAAATAAGCATTGCACACATTGTGTTCCCAAATGAACATAAAAATTACAGCATTTAATGGGATTTACTGTGATCCAAGCCACTTAGTAAAAAAAAAAGGTATTTTAAGCTGAATGCGTGTAAATCAACACTGTACTGCCTTTCACTCAGAAACACGCAGTGCTGACTACAATTAAATTGTAGCCAGGTTTGATTAATTATGCAGCCATTTGTTTATTTTGATGTTACATTTAATTATTGATAATGGAAACCCTGCTATACAGTATCATATACTTGAGTCCCAGAAGGAATGGTATTTAATGACAGACAATATGAAGACTTCCCTCATCAGCCACGCGCTGGTTTTCCACTCCGAGTTGAGTAAGAGGTCACAGGTCGGCAGACAACATCCTCCCTGTGTTCAGCTCATAATTAACCTAAGCAGATACAGTATCCGCTGTTTTGACACTGAATCCTCTTCGCCAGGGTCAACGAAAAAAAAAGGGAAAAGGAAGCATAAAAGTATTAGGGGGAAGCGCAGTGAGTCCGTTTTCCCCTGGAGATTCCCTTCTCCACTGTATCTAAACAATTCAAAGTGGGCCTCAGAAGGATCATATTTTTTTATGACGCTATGTATATTTACTCGTATCTGCAGAGGTCACATATATGGGCTGGCTGTGGTCTGGAAGTGTGGAGAAGTGCTTTTAAACAGCACTGGAACTGAACTGGTACAATGTCTGAAACTGTATTAGTCTATGCTTTCTGCTGGCTAAAGATATTTGGACTTGGACCTTAAAACAAGTCATGAGTAGCATGGGTAACTTTGTAGAAATAGTCAACAATACATTGGCCTTCATTGCAGATTTTCAAATAGTTGTATCTCTGCCAAGTTTTGTCCTTTACTAACATACCATGCATCAATGTTTATATGCATAAATGTAAACAAAATGGTCCCTTATGACAGATTTTGTGGTCCAGGGTCACATTTATCTTTAGCCTTGGTAATAGGCTCAAATATTCTATAAGTACTGTTCCCATTTCTTCCTTTACCTCCAAGTACAATCTATGGGAAAATAGTTATATATATATTCTTTGCTTGCTAAACAGATATTATTTGCAGCTGACAGGGCCAGCGCTTAATAAAAACCAATTTCATACAATTTGGGTTGTATGTACACCTTTTCCACAGCATCTTAATTTGTGAATAGATACTTTTAGAAATTAGTATCTCCACAATTTCCATAATTGACTTCAATAGAAGTGGGTTTCTGCCCCATTGCACAGACCCAACTCACTGTATAATAGTTTCACTTTTAGTTATTTTCAATTATTTTCAGTTGTTACAAACATTTCATGCAATATCGTTACAACATTAATTTCCAATTTTGAACGCGATATTGCGTACCTCGTCAGTGATCTACGGCTCTGTGTATCTACTGATGCTCATTTTAAAAACAGCTGATTGAGATTTCAAATAATAATCGATAATCAAAGAACCGGCTTTACTGACAAAATGTGCATGAATAAATCGATGATTAATCACCCAGCCCTAATTTAAAATGCATATGAAAAACTTAGGCTAGTGAGATTTCTGAATGTGAGGTCTCAAAGCTGTTTGTTTTCCACTACAGGCACCAGACAGAATTGCTCAAATAAATACTTATTTTATTTTGGTTGAGTCAGTATTGTATTGGGTTGCTGAAATACACCAGTTAGATTTTTTTTTTGTTGGTGCCATTAGAGGTGGTTTGTGCTATTAAATAGCTACTAAATTCTCACAAAGTGAAATTTTTCTGTCTTTTTCTTGATCAGGAGATGGAGAGGACTTTTCTCTTTTCGCCTCTGATGACCTGGAAGAGGTTGGCAGAGTGTCTGATGCAGATCTAGTCCCACTGGCTGCTTCAAATGACCCTCTGTCCCCTGGCCTATCAGGTGATGCGGTATCCCCAGTCGACCCGTCCCCCTTCCACCCCTCGTTCCACACTTCAGTGTACCTGGCCAGGGATGGGGTCGAATCGGTGCCCCCAGACTTTGAGGTCCGCGAGTCGGCCATTACCAGAGGAATCCTGGGCGTCTGGAGCCGGAGGAGACTGGAGGTGGGAGAACGTCTTGGACCCTATGAGGAAACATCAAGACACAGCCCAGAAAATGCCACCCAGGCATGGGAGGTAGGATCAAAAAATGAATTTTAGATGTGTTCTCCTACAGTGTGATAAGAAAATGCCCACACGGTTGGAGACAAAGCACAGGAGATAACACGGGCTCATGGGCTGCTGTTTTCACTGTTTTCAGTAGCGAGGCGGTGTGATTAACCCTGGCCTTCATGTTTTATGGTGGAGCACCTCTACTCGGCTCTGGGATCTCACACTAACCCCAGTTAGCAGTTGCCATAATCCCATTAGTCACAATTACTAGACAGGCTATTGGTCAATGTTATGCCAATTACATAATATAAATGTCCTTGAAGGTCTTTTTAAAGCCACTTAAGTCTCAAAATATGTACTGAAGACTTACTCATCGCACCAAACCAGTGTTTGGCGCCATTCTGGAGTAATTTGTGAATCAAATTTAAATTGCAGCTCAGTTCCTGAATTTGAATTGAATCTTGCAGTTGCCTGTATATATTGCTCTAGTCCTTTTTTTCATGCTATGACCTCACTGACTGATTAGAGTGGTCAGTCATCCCTCTATGATGTCATTGTGGTGGGAGGAGTTAGCCTTTCCAAACTCAATTAAAGCCTGTGACTCATAAATCCAGCTTAAATTTAGCCAGGTTAAAGACCGTTTCTCTGAGCCCTCCTCATGACAGCCCTGTCTATCAGATATCAGTCACTCTACTCTCCCAGTCGAAACCGGGTCACAGGAGAAGGCCAAAGGTCGAGTGCTGTCTTGGTCAGGGTCATTTTAGACTAATTTCAATGGGCCGGAGAGGTCGCACAAGGGGTATCAGGCTAATTGAAAGTTTAAATAGACTCGTCCAGCTCTGATGAAGAATCTCCAACCCTCTTTCTTGTAGATCGACCGTTTAGTATCAAAGCAATAGTTAGTTATCAGCAAAGAAATGTATATAAACACACCTTGTTGTAGTTCTATGCAGTAGTTTGAGCACTGTTAAATCAGAATACCTTGCACACACATGTTCGGCTTTTATGATATGTTTATTTATGATTAATTCTGGTCTGCTCCGGTCAGATTTTGGTTCTGTTATTATGGTGATGATTTAAATGGTAATAACTAGTTCCAGGCTGTTTTTTAGAGATGTTTTTGTCAGGACGTGGTATTATGGTTTAAGTTTGGTTGGCATATGTAATTATGGTTAACTTTGTCTTAATGCCGTTGAAAGGTTTGAATCTGTTCCTGTGACGTTTTTTGTTGGAAAACAGTTAAACTTGCATTTAATCTTCTGCCCTTTTTCGCTTCCTAAGTTGTTTTTTCCCTCCTCAGCATGGCAGAAATCTTACATGTGCAAACATTAGGTTTTAATATGATTGAAAAGGCAGCTGTCTCCCAATGGTGGATTTACAGTCTCTTGAGCAAGCGCTCTCTCTCTTTCTCACTGTCTTTCTTTCTTGTTCGTTCTCTATGGAAGGAAACGAAGGAGAGAAAAAAAAAGGTTTCATGAATTTTAATTCATCTGTAATTTATTGCACGCTTGAATAATATATATTTAAGAAACTGAGACGCAACGGAGAGAGAGATGGGGGACAGATGACAGCGTGGCGCGGCAGTGCTGTATCACTATGTTTAATTAGCTGGCTGACAGCGGCCCATAACTCTCTCCATTAAGTAAATAAGTTGTAAAGAATTTATGATGAAGTGGCGCATTATTCAGAGGGGATATTCAATGATGACATGGACACATTAAATATGGTAAATGACATTAAGCATATCTCCCTGCCTTTCCCTCTCGTTCTCCTCTGCACCCCCTCCCTCCGACCCGCTGTGTGAGAAGCCGTCAATATGCCAATATGCAAGAGACTGTAAAAATAAAATTGATTTGGTAAATGCGAGTTAAGATAGATCTGTTTGCTTTCATCATCAGTTCTGCCGTGTGGAAGAGTGATGTCACCAGCTGGGGTACGATAAAGACCGAACCCATCTGGAGGCTTTGATGAAGTGCGTGCGTGTGTGTGAGGAAGTGACATACAAAGCACAAGTGCTGCAATTTTTGTGAGCATCTGTATAAGTGATTGTGCAAGGTTTTACTTGTGTAGTTGTGTTCTGATTGGTAGTTTGTGTGATTGTGCACAAGTGTGTGTGATTCTATTCAGCTGTCTGACTGTTACAGTAGTTTGTGTGATTCTCTCTTAGTGTTTGACTCTTAGTTTGTTTGATTTTATGAGCGTTTGTTGTGTTGTGTGTTTGTTAGTTGGTGTGAATCTCTTTGTTTCTGTCATTGTGCACAAGCGTTTGTATGATTGTGCAGAAGTGTTAGTTATTTTGATCATGCGCTGGTGTTTGTTGGTGTGATTGTGTTGATATGTGTTATAGTTTTGTCTGTTGGCAACAGAAAAAGTGTGTGTGTGTGTGTGTGTGTGTTTGTCTCTAATTGTGTGAAATCTGTGTGTATGGGTGGCAGTGTGAATGATGTGTGCACCTAAGTTAAAGTTGTGTTTGTGTTTGTACATTTTCAATGCTGCGTGTGTGTGTGTGTGTGCATTAGTAGGTCCATAACTGACTATGAGGGAGGTTTGTCACTGAAGAGGTCAGAAGCTCTCTGAACCACCATCATAAATTCAAACCTTTACTTGGTGTGTGTGTGTGAGAGAGTAATGAAAGCTGTTGAGTTACGAGTTGAAATGACTTCAGTAAATAAAACAAACACCTGCCTCACCAACACACACACGATGCACAAAAAGCCATTTTACGTTTATGTTTTTATGCATCCTGATGGTCTAGGACAGGTCAGTGTGTGTGTGTTGACCCTGCAAAGGTGCGTAAGCTAATGTTGTGTTTGTGAGTATATGTATAAGTATGTGTGTGTGTGTGTGTGTGTGTGGCAGTGAGGGAGGCGTCCAGGAGCTTTTGTGCACCTTTTTGAGTGCAGGCACATAGATGGAGGGGACGTAGGAGATTAGCCCCGTGTGTGTGTGTGTGTGTGTGTACGTGGCTGGAGATTAAGAGTGTGTGTGAATAGGGGTGAGGGATTAGGCCTCCTCAGCATGCCTGTCCCCACACTCGTCTGTCTTTTCATCCCGCTATCCTGCTCTCCAACTTCTCTTTCTCTTTCTGTCTGTCTCTTTTGTGCTGGAACCTTCTCTTTCTCTCTCTCTCTGTCCCTTCTGTCTGTCACTCTCCCGCTCCCGAATGCTCGATCTGTCATTCTTCCTCAGAAATATTTATCCGCTCCTTGTCTTCCCTCATTCTTCCCTTCCGATATATATTCCTCCTCTCTTTTTCAGGGCCCGAAAGGAAGTTTAATCCCTGTCTCAGGGAAACTGACCTCACACACACAAGCCATTCAGAAAGACTTCTAAAACTCATCTCATGTGTTTTTATGAAGCATTATGTTTTAAAGTATTCACTGAGAACGCTTCCACTCCTTCACCCACTCGTTCTCAGGAGGATAGAGAGAAAGAAAGAGAAAGAGGCTTCCTGTATTGGGACTCGACTAGTCTACAGTACACAATACTGGCACAGCTTCACTGCCGCTCTGTTTATTAAAGACAACATGAAATCAACATGCACTTTATTTACTTACTGTGCACAGATCATCAGTGCATGCTAGGCTAAATACAAAAGGAAGTGGTAGCTTTTATAATCTTTCAACAAAGAGTAATAATTTTCTCCCGCTCTGATCGCTGACCTAAACAAGGCCATGTGAATGGGAAAACGAATATTATCCGATCATTTCCCGACAACCTGATTATCCTGATGTATAATAAAACTCCACATCGCGTTATCTTTAATGCGCGTCTGACTGTTTTTATTACTTTCAAGTAGAAGTTGTGAAAAGTACGACACATTTGCACTCCACGGTGGACTAAGAACTAATATATTGCATGATTTACATCGAAAAGTCGCTGATAGCCTTGCATAAAGTGTGTCTACAGGTGTCCTGTCCCAACTCCTCTACACTATTCTAACACAATAAAAGGCAAAAAAAGTTTCAAATAAATCTAAAATATTTGTGGATCTGTGTGCGATTCAAAAACATGATGAGATTTTCTGTTGCATTTTACTGATACATGTTAATCTCAGTAAAAAATAATCACCAAAAATATACTAATCGCATCAATAATAAAAAAAAAAATAGTTTGGCTAATTTAAATTATCATTGTTGTGTATATATATATATTAATTATTTTATACATATAAATATAAAATGTAAAAATGTATAAATATTATATATATATATATATATATATATATTAATAATAGTTTATAAAAATTAAAATAATGTATGTGTACTGTGTATATTTATTATTTGTATATAAATACAAACTGTGTTATGTCTTTATATTAGATATATTATATAGATAGATATTTTTTTAAATATGTACTTTGTGTGTATATTAAATATACAAGTTATGTATTATGTAAAAATATCAAATTTATTTTGAATGTGATTAATTGCGATTAATAATTTGACAGCACTAATTGTCATATTATTATATTGCTATTTATTATATAAATGTTTATTTAAAAAAGAAATACAAAATTCAGCTCATCCAGGTGTGACAAACATTTTTGGTTGATGCGATTGTGACTAAATAGCATGAGAAAGGAAAAACAAAACGGATTACGAAAATCAGCTGGCTTACAAGACAAAAATTTTTGCTTTGCGCTCTCTTTCTGTGTTTCTCAGCAGGGTGGGGAAGGGGGTAACTGCTTGTAGAGTTGGTATGCAAATGATGCTTGGACAAAGGCACTTCTTTTAGCAGGGTAAGGTGTGTGTGTGTCACAATGCCAGGTGAGGGGGGCGTCTCTTAAGGTCGTGACCTTATTAGATGTGTAAGAATGGGGGTGTGTGTTTGGGTGTGGGGGGGTGTACCTGGTCAAAAGCTCTGTGGGGAGGAGAAGGTGGGGTTTCATTAAAATGAACCAACCTCTTCCTGTCTCTCTCTCTCACTTACTAAACACAAAACGAGAATGGTACCCTGCTGCGGACTCTCCAAAAGACTAAACTCACACACTCACGCACATCTCATCATCAGGTTTCCATTACAAATGTGGGAAACACGGGCAAGTGTATTTTGTTGTGGATCAGGGAAACTTTGCTATGCTGCTATCAGCGAACGTTCCTTTAGGAAATCAAATTTAGTTGTTTTTGAACCTCTGTTTAAACCCGAGCGACCAGCTTTGACCACATAGTGGCTAAAAAACATGTTTATCCTGAATTTGTTTTGCAATATATTGCGCAGTGTTTTCATTGAAACGCAGTTGTACTCAGGATTTCCTTTCCCTTAATTGTTTTCCCATCAACAGGAACACGTACGTCTCAAACCAGCCGAAGCCAACGAACGTTAACACAGCCTTCCAGACGTTTTCACTGGATATCTGTATACATCACACTGTCAAGCTGTCAATCACTCCGCCTGACCATTGTGTCAGGGTTAAATGTAAAACGTGATCACCAGTCATTTCTGGGGTGGTTTCCTAATTTACAAAAATAGGTAAAATCCAAGCAGATGTGTACCAGCGACATGGAAGCTGTTTGATTTTTTAACAGACATGTTTGAGATGTCTTGACAGCCTGTTTTGGTCTGCAGGGTTGCGTCGGTAAGGACTCATGCCTCTCAACGTCATGTTCGTAAGCGTAGATGAAAGCTGATGGAGAAATGCCATTAATGTTAGGAAACAAGGCTTTATTTCAGACATTCTTGATGTTCGGTAGATTGTATCAGCCCACATTCAGTTTGACTCTCTGGTCAGTATCTCACTCTTTACACTTGTTTCTTACTCTCTCATTTTCTGTCTTTCTCACTAGTCTGTAATATAATATAATAAGTGATATATATATATATATATATATAAATATATATATGATATAAAGCATTATTTTGACCCTTACATATCTATTTTTTCTAATAGATATTATTATATTCCACTGGGGAAAAAAATAGTAATAACAAGAAATGCTTTTTAAACACCAAATCAATCAGCATATTAGAATGATTTGTGTCGGATCATGTGACACTGAAGACTGAAGGAATGACGCTGAAAATCCAGCTTTACCATCACAATAAATATTTTGAAATAGATAACATTTATAGTTATTTCAGATCGATCTATCTGTTTTTTCTTCCTGTCTGTCCTTTACCTGTTTAAACCAGTTTAGAAACCACACACACGTGGATTGGCTTGCTTTGGCTCTGTGTAGGTCTCTGGTTTGGTTTGCACTTGGTTTGGTTGTTTTAATATTATTCTGTTTTAAACAGTTTTCTCAGGACTCTCTCTCTTCTTCTCATTCTTTTCCTTTCTCGTGCAGACTGATACTGTTTATAAAGCACCTGAATGAGAGGAAAGTGTGTGTGTTTAATTGTGTGCATCAAGGGAGTAGCGTTTGCTGCTAAAGAGCTGTGTGTGTGTCTGAGAGAGAGGAGAGTGTGATTGGAGCTGACACAAACTGTATTATCATGTGTTTCACGTTAGCTGACTCTAAACTTCTGTGTGGGGTAGACAGTTCATACATGCCACTCAACCTTAACACACACACACACACACACACACTTACCTCCTCAACTAAGAATAGAGCTCAGCAAAACAGATAGAGTTACTTAAACCTGAGGGTGGAGGGAGGTAGAGGGACAGAATGTGAGCAAAAGTGAGAGTTTGCCAGGACCAAAACAAGAAATTAAAGGAAAGGTTTCTTCATGGCACCTTGATGTTGTTCCAAAACCTATATGACTTTTTGGAAAAAATAACTGGTAATTTTTCCATTAAATTACAATGAATTTGAACTATGTTCATGAACTTTTTGAAAACAAATTGATTCATTGAAAATAATGGTTCAATTCTGAATCAGACATCATGCACCAAGGAGATATATATATATATAAAATTAAAATAAAATAATGTATATTATATATATATATATATATATATAATTTTATACATTTTTCTATTTTAATTATATACATATATACATTATATATACATTATTTTATTTTAATTAATTTATTTGTTTTATAAATTATTAATATATAAAAAATTTTGGCCCCAAAATTCTTTTAAAAAATAAAATACATTAATTGTTCCACACAACAAATAAATTTATACACATCTGGAAAAAGATTGAACATAATTGCATTTTTTTTACTGAACTTTCTGAATAAAAAAATTTAAAAGCAAGGGAAAATAAACCATGAGAGAAATATGAAGGAAACATGTAAGAGGCAGTAAGACAGACTGACAGAGAGGAACTAAGAATTAGTGAAGAAAGAAAGAGTGAGGGAGTAATCAGATTTTCCGGGTGGCAGCAGGTAGTCGGAGTTGGACTTTGTCCCTGGCCATCCTCTCGGATAACGGGTTAACACACACACACACACACCCTCGCCGGTCCTTTTGGTAAGCCGTGTCACCCCTGATCCATCAGGCAGGATTTTTCCTGGTCCGTGTGTCAGTAATGTTAGGATCTGCTCTAATTGTTGTGGCTGGTCAAGACGAGTTACCATCTCAGGCAAACCACAGGAATGGCCTCTCCATCGGTTACCCTGGCAGATTATAACCCTGACATCCTGCCATCCACAACCTTCAAAACAAACCCCCTAGAGAGACAGGGAGAGAGAAAGAGAGAGTGAGATGTTTTTGTGTGAGAGAAGAGAGAGAGACTTCCAGGGTTTCTTCTTAAATAGAGTGAGAACACATCCATCTTCCCTCGTCTTCGGATTGTCCGGACTCTCTTTTTCTCCTCGGTGACGGCTCCCTTCTTTCCTTCTCTTACTTTTCTTTATGACAGCCATTGTAACCTCTTTAGAGCGAGGGGGGAAGCCGTGCCATTGGCCATCGCTCCTGAGCCCAGTTTGATTGACAGCGGGAGTTCGGCCAACTGCCACCCAGGACACCCAGCCATAAATCATCAGCTATGGAGCGCGCCCACTTCCTGAAACGCTACCGCTGCCTGCAGGGGACAAAAAGCCCTTTGTGGGGGATTTTATTTGGAGAAGAAGGTTTAGGAGGTCTTGGGACAGTTTGCCAGGGCCAACCGCGCTGCCTGCCTCTCTGAAAAAGTTTGAGCCAAAAGTGGGGAGAGAGATTGTGCTCATTGGCCAGTCTTTGCACTCTCCTGACACCGGCTGCTCTTCCAGGTGGCCCCCCTCCACGTCTGTGAACCCCCAGACCGACACACACATCAGTCATCCAATTAAAACACACAACACAAGCACCAGACCCCTTTAGAATGAGAACAGAAAGAACTAGAACTGAGGAAAGATCAATCGAACTGCTTTCTTTCACTTTAACACTGGGAAAACAGCCATTTTTTTATCAGGGAAAATGGGATTTTGAATAAGAAAATATACTAGTATGTCAAAGTACTTTTACAAAATACAGACCGTTTGTCACCACTAAATTATCAACAGTAATATAATATAATATAATAAATTATAATATAATATAATAAAATATTATAAAAGTAATATAATAATGTTTTTTTTTCTCCAAACCGTTGCTATAATCAAGATTTAAATGCTGTTTTATGTATGTGTGTGTGTGTGTGTGTGTGTGTTTATATAAATATTTATATATTTATTATTGTAAATAGTGCATATAGTATATTTATTATTCATTTTCTAATTATTTATATATTTTTTTGTTTTATTTTGTGCTGTTAAACGATTTATCATGATTAATTGCATCCGGGGGGAAAAATTGTTTACATAATATATGAGAGTATATTTATTATGTAAATATAATACAAACATATGCATGTATATATTTAAGAAAAAAGATGCCTATATATAAATATATTATGTATAATATAAAAAATAATAAAAATAGAAATGTATATAAATGTAAATATTTTCAAAATATATACTGTTTCTATATACAATATATATAAATATATACTGTTTGTACATATATTTACATATATATACATTTATATTTTTATAATTTTTTGTATTATACATAATATATTTAATATATAAACAGGGCATATTTTTCTTAAATTTGCTTACATTTATATTTACAAAATTAAACGATTTATCATGATTAATTGCATCCTGGGAAAAAAATTGTTTACATAATATACAAGTGTATATTTATTATGTAAATACAAATACAAACACATGCATGTATATATTTAAGAAAAATATGCGCTGTTTATATATTAAATATATTATGTATAATAGAAAACAAATACAAATATAAATGTATACACTCGTAAAAACTTTCAAAATATACTGTTTATGTGTATATAGTATATAAAGATAACTTTTATTTTGGATGTGATTAATCACGATTAACTCGTTAATCACAGTCGTTTAACTCATAGTTTTCTTATAAACACACATATTTAAGAGGTTGTTCAATTATATTTTGTTGGTGTTTATGCCACGTTTATGGAAACTAAGAAGTACCAACAGTGTAAATATGATGGCACATGGATGTTATTTAGTTATTACAGTGTCATTTACATCTAGAAGTCTTAAAGGTACAGTAGCAAAAACAGCCCGTTTCATGCAGGGGTCAGATAGAGGGTGGAATATGATAAAAAAAAACAAAAGTATGACTTTCTAGTGCAAGAAACCTTCACTAATACAGTAAGTGGACTTTAGGGATGAAAATAAAATACAGACGTGTAGAATACACCCCTTTTAATAATTTTTTTCTTATTGTAGCCAAGTAATCCCTCTCATTGCCGTACTTATAAGGACTGTGGAAGTTTCAGGAACATTTTCCACGCAACAATTAAATCCTCCATTGAGTTGAACCGACGCCTGACGGTCAGGTATCGCTGGAACTGAACTGATTGTGAATTATCTGGCGTTGTGGTCAAAAGCCCTGACATGGAGGTGAACCTCCCTCAACAACAGCGTCCACACCGGAGGAGATCTCCATCCCTATGTTTTCACTCGTCTCTCCCTGTATGTTTTTCTTTTTCCGCTACGTTGTCAGACAGAAGGAGAGCCGGGCCTGTTTTCTTTTTCAATATAGATCTGAAAGAAAAGGGATACGAACGAGGGAAAGCGAGCGGAGGAGAGAGCGAGATGTGACCCTAGAGAGGTACGAGACGAGAAATCCCTGACACCTCCGTAAATCTGGACGTCCCGTGTCCACCCTCCACTGCAAGTGTGTGTGCCATGAGTGTCAACCAGCCGCAAGAGGAAAACATTCCTGTGTGGTTCTCACACAAATTCAGGAGGTTTGCTCTGAAAACAAGGCCTTTCCTCACTGCCTCAGCCTTTCTCTTCCCTCTCTCTCTCTCTCTCTCTCTCTGGCTTCAACTGTCCTCCCCAGACTAGGCTGGTAGAGGCGAGGATGAAGGTTTTCATTGTGCTGCTGTTGATTCTGCATTAGCCTTGGTGTTTAGCTTTTATGATGAATATGCGTTTGAGTCTGCGTTGTTATTTTGCAGTCTCCCCGGGTCTGGCTCGCCCTCGCTCATCTCTCTCTCTCTCACTCACACCTAGAGTTAGCCACATTAGCCTGATTTTTCACCCAAATGGAAATGTGTGCTGTCACATGGCCATCGCCCCTGACGATCTGCTGTCCAATCAGTCACGAGCAGCCCGCCGGCCCCGCAAATAGGCCTGTCACTCTCCCCGTCGGCACGGTAACGGATGGTCCATCATTAAGGGGGGGCGGGCAGGGGTGGAGTAAGGTCCGGCGGGTGATGAGCCCATTGCCCCGTCAGGTGTGTGGACACACACACACACACATAAACACAAGATGTGTATCCCTGTGGAGTGTTTGTGTGATGTACATTTGTGTATTCAAAAGGGAAAAAGACCATTTTGGACACAATATACCATATTATTATCATGTCTTTTTGTCATTTTACCATAGTGTTCTCTATGAGGACAGTGTACCATGGCATTATTTACCATATTGTTACCATGTATTAGTATGACACGTACTAATGCAATACAATAACAATACTAAGCCTTTTGCCACTGTAATACCTTGTTTTGTGGACAAAATACTGTACCATACCATGGTATGATATACCATGTTTATTTGGACATTTCCAATTCTACCACTTTGTTTTGTGGACAACGTACTATGGTATTACCATGTTACAATAATGTTACCACCACTTTTGTGCGTGTGCTATTTTAAAATTGTGTTTTTGATAAAATTATGCTTCAACTGTACCATGGTACTAGCATGTTAATACATCATTAATACATCCTACATCTTTTTGCATTTTTTCTATATCCTTTGACTTTTGAATATGAATTATGGTAATTACCTGTTTTTTGTGCGTGTATCTTTTTCTATATATATAATTACTGTGATAACATGTTTTTTAGACATGTACCATGGTAATAATATTTACTATTATAATACCATCATGTTTGCTTTTGAAACATGATAGTGCCGTTTTGTTGGACTTTTAGATGACGGTTTTGCATTTTCACCATAATAATATATTTTTTTCGCATTTTCACCATAATTATGCCATATTTATTTTGGAAATGTACTTTTTTTCCCTTTTACTGTCATAATAACATTTTCGAATGTGGTCCTACCATGGTATTCTTTGGACTTTCATGTAAATAGTTTGTTACAGCAATATGGTACTTTGCTGAGGTAGATACCAAAGTACCACGGTTTTGCAGTCTGATACTGTGAATATACTGTGATACCTCCACGGTACTTTAGTAAGGGAAGTTTGCTTGCATGAAATGTGAGTCTGTGTGTGTCTGTGACTGGTGGCCTTTGGTGATCGTAAATAAAAGAGCTGTAGTTGAGAAGGAGATAAGGCATTATGGCTATTTACACTGAATCACACTCGCTATCCATCAACACACACACACACACACACAGATACGGGTCCGATCCAGCCTTGTCATTCTTATTTATGTGCAGAGCTCTCAGTAAGGCTACACTGGGTGTTATACTCAATGGGGCCATCCGTTTCTCACGGTGTATGTGGATGAGATGATGATGATGCATTCTTTTGTCAGGGAAACAATCAGCGAGGCCGGTCGTTACCGTTACGGGATCACCATGGATGCCTGCTCGGTAAATAACACCTCCATCGGCCCGCCGGTCGTCACCGAGACAAATGCTGGGCTTTTAATTAGGCTAATAAAATAGGAAGAAAAGGCTGACGGTTCTGAGTGGCTGTCAGTTACTGAAGATACATCACAACACACACACACTAGACTATCAGAGTTACTGAAACCTCAGTGTGTTGAGCAATGATGCACACTCTGGGCTACCCATATTAGATGTTTAAAATTAGCCTATTTTGTGTACTGTCATCCTAAATAATAAAAGTATGTAAAAATACAATATACAGCTTTTTAAATGAGCATGTTATGCAGGAGGTGGATGGTTTTGTGCATGGTTTTTAAGCAAATATTTCCCACAATTCCTTGGTTTACGGAGAGATGTTTGTGACAGTTCTTTATTGACTTTTTCAGTTGAAGAAAAATGGCAAGGAGAGTGAAGCCAAAGCTGTCACAGCAGTTTTTTAATGTATGAACCTGAAAGTTAAGTATTAATGCATTTAAATGTAATGAATTTGGCTAATGCTTACATGCAAATGCCAACAATTTGTGTCAAAAGGCACTTAAACTAAAGTTTTTGGACATGTCGTGTCCCATTACGATAGAGTGCATACTCAAAAGTCTGGTTTTCCCATACCATTAAAGTATGTAGTATTGGTCTTTTCACACTTTTAGTCCCTGGTAAACAATCATGGGTTATTTTTATTCAATTTTTTATGCTTCGCTTTGTGTTATGAATGATTCTTAGTTGAGTAAAAGTTTGGGATTTCACATTGTAAACTTGCGTATTCCGGCGTTATCATTTGCATGTTTTACCACTTAAAATATTGATTGGACCAGTTTGACGCATGCCAAGCACACAACCTGTTTGAATTTCTATGTTTGTACAAAGCTCATGAATAATTAATGAGCCCGGCACTGAAGCAGTTGATGATTGGTTGTTCAACACCTCACTGCAACATTCCAGCCCATTATCATTTCATAACGTGTTCTTTTGGCATCGTTATTCTGTTCTGGAGCGGTGCCTTATAACCCCTTTTCATTTTGAAGTGTTACTTAATCTGGTCTGAAACGGGCCTTTACCTGGGCTTTAAAAGCCTTTATGTGAAATAGGACTCAGCTTTTCTCTCTCCGACTATCTTGCTCTCAGCTTTTCTCTCACACACAGACGGGTAGTATTTCCAGACCCAAGTTTTTTCAGCTGCTTCACTCTAGACCTTCATTTACCAAAACTAATTGAAATAAAACTCTTTCCTCCTCCTGCTTATGTTCACAACACTTCACTTGTCACTATGAATGACCCAGTGTCTTTCTGCTGCGTTCGGCAAAAGCTGCCCGGCAAAGTTATAATGTATGTCATCGGCTCGGGATATTTTTCGAGGACTAGAATATTTTAAAGGTGATAAAATAACAGTTACAGGTAATAATAGAGCCAGACGGGCTCCAGATGCAGCGGTGAGAGAAGCCACTTGGTCGAATTTCTCCAACGTCTTCCCTCAACGTTCTGCTTCATTTCCGCAAAGTCAACTAAGGTGATGAATTCAACTCGAGAGGTAAAAAATGATGTAGTATGGAACAAGGAATTGAGTTTAGAAGGGAAGAAACCAAGATGACTACATTTAAATGCATCTGACCTCAACATCTTGCATAGCCAACAATGACATTGTGGCTCATTCCGTTCTTGTTCCATAAAACAACTTTAATGCTCCTAAACCACAAAAGCTACATCAGAAATACAGGCCTATTATAGACAGCTAGAATGAAAACGTCTCTCATTTACAAAGTAATGCCAACAACTTGAGTGTTTTATTAATGCTTTTGTTAAAATGGTCCTTCTTTATGCGTGTTGTATTGATTTGATTTTATTTTCAATTGAATCCACATTATGTTGGCTATTTGCCACCTTGTAAATTTAAAAAAAATGATACTTTTGCAAAATAAGTAGAAAGTGCGTCCAGAATGGACATATGTAGAGTTTGATGTATTGACAGGATAAGTGCAGTGAAAGAAAGGATTGCTGTGAAAGTTGACTGCAGAAACAGGTTGGCATTCTGCCACTTATAAGTTTCTTACAAAAGTTGGGATATTTTGGAGAATATTAGCGCAGGAATGGCTGTGGTCCAGATCTCGTTCTTTCTCGGTCCTGCTGTACTAAGCCCCCCACAGCACACCTCAGATGCTGGAAAGAAAATTAACAAGGGAACGAAAGAATGGAGGAATGTAGCTGCCTAGTCCTGATAACAGCGTCAGGCTTTAGGGCCGTAAACACATGGCCTGTTTGATGTGCTCTTATCGAGAAAACTTTAAACACTGAACCAGCCACATCAAATTCAGCCATTAATCTACACTTTTATTAAATTATAAGTTTTGAGGCGAAAACATGCGGGGAGGAGGCGCACGCACACACATTCACACACCAATCAAAGCCCCTAATGGCTGTTAAGCATTAAGTGGTTGTTTTTCTGTTTTTATTTGATGATTGTTTTTCTCTCTTCGCACGCATTAAAGCAATCACACACTCTCGGGACATGCATATACACTCTCTGATGATTCTTGATTGAATTTTAAGAGCTCTGCACTCTGCTGTTAAAGCAGGACCAGATAAAGTGTGTGTGTGTGTGTGTGTGAGTGCAAGGCTCAAAGTCTAATCATAAAGTGATCCGAAACTAAATCCCAGCATCATAAAGCAGCTGAATGATCCAAACCCTTATGACTTTCTTTATTCTGCAGTATTATTTTTTTATTAGCCTTTATTTGTACTTTGAGGGACTTTTTTAAATGTAACATATACTTTAGCAGATCAGATGAAGCTGGTTTTGAAAATTTAATACCTTTACTAGTTTTTGTTTTATTTTATTAATATATTAATAGTATTAGTATAATAATACCCCCTTCTAATTTGTAATTTTGTTTTATATTTAATTTATTATTATTAATTATATATATTTTTTTTTTTTTGCACTTAGCACTTGCTTTCTTTTATTTATTATTATTATTATTATTATTATTGTTATTGATAAAATACACTGAAACACTTTGAGCTGCCATACAGAAAGTAGCATTCAAATAAAATTATAATTTAAATATAGGACCCATGTTAGGTCAGATTAATATTCTAAATCATCTAAAGCCATATGACAGCTGTGTCAGGAAAATATGGAAGTTAAAGTCATGTTTCAGTCTTCTGTAAACTGTTTTTATAATGAAAGCGTTTATACCACAATGTTCTTTTATGTTCTCGCAATAAAACAAGTTCATATGGGGTCATGTAAAGGTCATGAACTCTGTTTAACTTGACTCCGCGAAAAGCGCGTGTAGACTTCAGGAATAATGTTATATTATTAATAAAAAATAAAAAATCTTATTTTACTAGCAACAGAATTCTCACTTTGTGAACTCGCATGTTAATAAGTGAAATAAATATTTACAGTGAGTTAGATGTTAATACTGTGTGCATAGGGATGCTCTGTATGTTCGTATTATTTCACTGTCTGTGTAACAGCGCCTCTTTAGCATCTCTGTGACCTTTGACCTTTAACCCCACCGAAACGGGCTGCACAGTCTGAACCTGCTGCCATGACAACAGACCAGGGTCATGACTGGGTCGTTGTGGCCAGCGTACAGTAGCGGGGAGCGTCTCTCCTTGACAAACTTGCACCTATTCACGCTCTTTACACTTTCAATACACCCTCACTTGAATCCCGAGATAATGATGATTCCCTATTATTTGGTCTTCTCTCATAAATAATCAAAGCAAGCAAAGAGCCCCTCGGCCCCCCATTCTACTCCTCTTGTCTCTTGTTCTGTCTCTTTTGTTAGAGCGGTTTGAAAGATAAATCAGATGGTGTTAAAGAGCGCATGAGGAGAGAGATTTAGTGCTGGAGACATTCTCGCTCCTCTTAGACGCTCCGCACACAGCAGAGGGAGTTCATTAAAGCCTCCGCATGGAGATGGGCTTAATGCTGGATTTACCACTGACAGCTCAATATATCCACACACACACCCATTATCTCTGAAGAGGGCTGAAGAAGCGATTGTGCGCAGGCCTCATTGCTCCCGGATGGTGAGAAAGAGGAAATGAATGCAGTCTGATGCACCTGTTATGTGAACTTGGTTTAAATAAGGATGTGCTACGAGTCTCAGTGGCATGTTTCTGATCCCAGAGTGTGACATGATGATGTGCTGGGTGAACTGGAAATATATACAAATGTAAATCCCTGAGAAAGGTTTAGACGGTTTGCATTCTCATTCAGCTCGACTGCTGTTTTTGTTCAGTGCAGATATATGTCATGTAGGATCATTTTGCAAAGCTATGAATGCTTTGAATTATTAGCCCAGCACTAGTTTAAGTGTCCTCTGTATGTGTGAGTGTGTTTCTAATGTATCTACTGTGTACTTTTGGGGGAAATGGTCAATACAAAGTCTGTTAATGTCTTTTAATGGGTTTCCATTTTAGAGATTAATTAAAATAATTATTGCCTTCATTATTAGCGTAGGAGAGGAATTTAAGAAAGATGAGATTATAGATATATTACATAATAAATGATTTCATAAAAACGTTTTATATATAACAATATATTTTATTATTATTGTAAATAAAGCTCTTTACACACCATCAAATAAATATTAACAATTATGATAATAATTATTATTGTAACAGCACCATATTTAATTATGAGTGAAATAATTTATTGTAATTGGTTTAGTATTTTATAATTAATCTGTAATGCATCTATAAATTGACATGACGTTTTAATGCACTCTTTTTCTTTGTAAATATGGTTTTATTTTGCATGATTCACCAACTTCTCAAAATATTACATAACTACAGTATATTTAATAACTTTGTATTTTGCATGAAACTATATTCTTTTTATCTAATGCAACATGCAGGGACACAAAATACTAACCAATAAAATCTTAGCACAGCCTTTGTAATCCAATCAAAAATCAAAGTCTAAATATTCAGCTAAATAATTAGTTTGACCTGCAAATTTGTCTCATTAAAGAAGTGACTTGTGTTGCCAGTGTTCTTTCATGTTGACTTTTCACATTATGGATGTTTGCATTTAAATGAAAAAACCATGAGAATCTGCAGCAGAACACACACATGAAGGGCATAAAAAAAACGAAGGCATCATTAAATAGTGAATCTCTTTATACGGCCAGTGCGAATATGTGTTTATATTTGTGTGTGTTTTATAAGGTCACCCATAGGTTACATTTTATACAGCATTCAGCTTTGAGGTTTCCTCGTGTCTGAATAACACCACCAGCCTGGCACACACACTCACACACACTCTTCTGCTGGGACTCTCAGTGTGGTTGGGCTTCATCCAGCTCTCTTCATTCCAACTTGCCATTCCCGTCAAATGCGTAGCGTTCCCGGGAACATCAGCCCTGAGGGAGACCCTCACACACACAGAGAGAGCTGAGTGAGTCACTCCCTTTACAAATGCAGCATTTATGACTCTGGCTCTTGACCATAAGAACACTGTGTGTGTGTGAAGACAGAATAAAGTTCTGCAAATCAAGTTAAATTAAGTCTCGAATTTGCAAGTCAGACACAAGGAAGAAAAATAATAAAACTCATTCTGCCTAATTTATGTGTTTAATTTATGAAGGATTCAGAACTATAAATTATTATCATGAAATTATATTGCATGCTTGTGTGTATCCTGACCATGTGTTTGTTTATTAATCAAAAAGACTGTAAATGAATTGTTTTCTTTGATTGGATGGAGCTGTGTTGGAATGAGAGTGATTGTCTGTCGGCATGTCGCTCAAGGCTTTGATAATTAAGGTCCTCGTTAAGCTCGTTAGCGCTCTGCTGTGTGAGTGGATCTCAGCGCTTAATTACAGCTCATTAGGAGAATGCCAGTCAGAGGCATGATGCGGTGTGACATCTGAGCGGACAGGAGATCTGCTGCCCAGCATCACTCAACACAACCAGACACGCACATTCAGTACTTAACATCACTTAACACATACACATCTGTCTGTAAACCCAAGTGAGACAAACCCTAAGCCAGCAAGGGTGTAATTATACAATTATATCGTTTTTTATTAGTTTTGTTTATTTGTGTTTCAATGAGAAGTATATTACATATGTTTAGAAGGGCAGCATAATTCATTGATTTTCTAAACGCAATTACAGATGCTTATGATGTGTTTTTTCTTAAGGGCGTTTCCATGGTTTTAATTTTAGTTTAGTATTTATTTAAAGAATAAATTGATATTTGAGATATTTTATGTTTTTTTCAGTTCGAGTATTTTCAGCTTGTTTATATTCATGTGAAAATATGGCATGCAGTTGTTTCGAACAATGGCTTAAACATCATTCGGTGTAAATTGTGATCATCGCAATTAATAATCACATTTGCATATTTTAGGGAATAATCGACAGTTATGATTTTTGTCATAATCGTGCAGCTGTAATATTTAGTATAAATATAGTGAGATATTTTTGACATTTTTAATGAATTAATAGATGTTGTATTACATTCGGTTTTGGGGAGGGTTACTATTTTAAAAGTAATGTGCTACAATAATGCCTTTCTCATAAAAATGTTTTTATTTAAAGCAATACATGACATAAACTTTGCATCCATTTTTGCGAGCTGGGCTAGGCTTGCTTCTTTGTTTTTTTAATAACAAAAACTTTATAACTTTAATAACAAATTGCCAAAGTTATTTTTGGCAATAATGGTTTCAAATAGAGAGACAGAAGCGGTATCAATGAATAAATGGGGGGGGGGGGTAACTTGTTTTAAAAAGTAACTTTTTTTTGTTGTTGTTAATTTGAAAGTATACATTACTTTACTAGTAACTTCAAAAAAAGCTATCTGATTATGTACCTTATCGTGTATTGCGTTAGCCTCAACAGTGATTACACTGTATTACATGAGGTTTATATATTGTTTGGATTGTTAGCTTAGCATCATGGGAATTTAAAGCTACTGAAATCAGTGTTGCTACCTTTGTAGAACAAAACAAATCAGTCTCTTACAAGTTTCCATCGTATTAAGGATGCTGCTATCAAATGACCATGAGGCAATTCGGTATTTGAGATTTGAAATGGAGCTACATACAAACATTCAATACACACAATCAGTATTTACAATCTTTTATTGATTTTGTTTGCATTCCATTTGTAAATCTCTTTGGATAAAAGCATCTGTTAAATAACTTAATGTCAATTTAGCTTATATAAATCACTTAACATGGTCAAATCCGTCTCAGCATAGGTAAAGCATACTTATAAAACACACACAAATATAAACACACATGCTGCAGATTCTCATAGTTTTACATTTAATGACAACACATGTAATTTAGCACAGCTAAGTCATATAATCAAGCACACACAAAGTCAGTGTCAGTAACTTTGCATTATGGTCATGGTTTTATGATATTTTACTACTGTATTGAGTGTGTGTGTGTGTGTGTGTGCAGATGCTCAATGATCATATGGTTTTCATCACATTACATTTTAAACGGTAGTTCAGTTCTGCTCTTTCTCTCTCTCTCCTCTCTCGACTTTTTTTATTGTTATTTCTTCATTCTCAAACTTTCTGATCAGTTCTTTGCACTGAGCCCCGCTCTTTGTTCTCTTCTCCTCCTCTCCTCACTCATTTTTTTACCACCTTCTGGCATTCATCTTTAAATCTGGATGGTTTATAGCATCTGTGTGCCAGTCCTCTATTCAATGTCTCTCTCCCTCTCTCTCTCTCTCTCTCTTCTAATCACAATGTCATGTTTTCAAACTGGCTAAATGGATCCCTGACTCCTCTTTGTTTTCAGCCTCAAATATTTACAGCAGGAGTTATCTGAGAGTGTGTGCCAGAGTCTGTGAGCCAAAACTGTGTCTGTGTATGTGTGCAGCAGCCGCGGTGTATGGTGTTCTGGGAGCTTAATTGAGATCTCAACGTGACAGCTCTGAACACTCATAAATTACAATGTGTTGGCCAGACAGGCCTGGCTACAGTGGTCTCACAGTCTGTGTGTGTGAAATAATACACTGACTAAACCTCCATGTCAACGTATGTCCCAACACCAAGCTCCTCCCCCATATATATATAGTCGTCCATTCAAGTTTTTAGCTATATATGCTGATTATTTGAAAAACCTAGGATTTCTTTATTATTTAAGGAGTTTAGGAGTTAATATTCTACACAATGTTTTGATTTTGTTACAGTAAAAAAATGACTCTGGGTTTATTGGTCCCCAATAAATAACAGAATTAATTCTTAGAATAGGTTTGGTGAATAAAAGGATTCATTTCTTTCACATAAAATTCACCTTGAGATTTTGTCGTTCTCCTTAGCAACATGTATACTTGCACAAACACACCGTGCGCTCTTGTATGTGTGTGTCAGTAACGCTGACTTGTGTGTTTAATTTTAGAAGCTGTAATGAGAGTGATGTCATCAGTCCGCGCTTCTGAAAACAATCTGGCAATCTGGAAAATGTCAATCTCTCTCTCTCTCTACATGTGTCTGTACGTGTGTTAAAGTGGGTAGTGCTTCTTAACTATACCCTCCGCACGTGAAACACACATGGTACACAGACACAAACACACAGTCAAACATGGAAAGCTTCACACACACCTCATCACAGCAACCGCGACACCTCTCCTGTCGCAAAACCTCACCCACATTCCTAAACGTATTAAAATTCAGCAGTTCTGTTTATTCTTTACCTCTTTCTTTTAGTCACATATCTTGTTTCAATGGCTTTTTGTCCTTGTAACTTCACCCTAAACGTTTCATCAGTGCTAGCCTATTAGCTAAGCTACCTGACTTCTTATTAGCATATATTAATCAATTACCACTGATTATTCCTGACTTTCCAAGAAGTCCTCCACTGGAGCGGTAATCCGCCGAAGAGAGCGGCGAGAAAAGGCAGAGAGAAGACAGCCACTACAAAGTGAGCGCTGGTGCGTTGGGCGGTAGCTATGTCCTTGTTGCGTATGTTAATGTGCTAATAAAACGCGCGGGAACAGGAAGCCCCCGCTTTATAAATGACTAATTAAGATAACGAGGAAAGATGTAGTGGCCATGTCATTTCAGATTAATTCACTTAGAGAGCAGATTAATCTCACGCTCAAAGGCAAAGATTGAGACTGAAGATGATTCTGGAAGATTAGAGCTGTCACGTACATGCTAATACACATGAAGTCATCGGTGATAGATAGCAGAGGGTTCTGTCATCCATCACAATGGTCCTATAGATTGTTTATGGCAATTTCATATTAAGCACTACTGTTATCTTAAAGAACTTAACACAATGACAGAAAGATACAGATAGAAGACTTGAGTTGCTGCTACTATATGACTTGTATTACAATATAATTCATGTAAATTTGAGTTTGCATATATATATATGCATATATATAAATATGTGTGTACTGTGGATATTTATATGTATATATATAACAGACACAAACATGTATATCGTTAAGGAATGTATGTTTTATATATGTGTGTGTGCATATAGAGATATATATATATATATATATATATCTTGATTCTTAAAAATATATATCTATGTGTGTATTTATATATTCATAAATATAAAAAGTACATGCACACACACACATATATATATATATATATATATATATACACATATAAACTCTTTATATATATATATATTAAAATATTTTGGATGCAATTAACTGATTTATTATTTTGACTTTTGTGTGTGTGTTATATATTCATTTATTAGTTATTTTTTTTCATATGTATATATGCAAACACAGATTCCTTTGATGATTTTTGTGTTTTCGTTATATTAAATATTTATTTTTTATGTATTTATAAATGTATACACCGAGAAGAATTCAATGGAATGTTCAGCCATATATGAACCCATATAATATTTATTCACACTCACATATGTTTCTTTACCTATTATACACACACACACACACACTCACACACAACCACACACATGTGTTCAGCCACTCAGTCTCTTTCTCGCACACACACACACACTCTGACTGCTGCCCCGGGGCAGGCAGTGTAATGGGATCCTGAGTGTTATTTTTTGCAGAATAAAATAAATCCCACTAATTAGCATGTTAAAGTGATTGATGGGATCGCAGGGCCGTCTGTGAGCGGGCCCGCTCTGCTTCGCGAGAACAAGAAGGGGGAGAAAAAAGGGGAAAAAACAGAGAAAAAAGGTTTAGGAATGAAAGGAAAACTAAATGAGTGACTAGTAATGGGAGAAAATAACACAGAAAGGAAATACAAAGAGGAAATATACTGACAGAGAGAAAGAGAGAGGTTATCTGAGAAAGAGAAAAAGATCTTTTTTCTAATCTCCACAGTTCTTCTCTTTCTCAGCATTGCTGTCTTTGTAAACGCATCTGACTGAGAACCGCAGAGAGGCGAATGGAAGGAGAACGCAAGAGAAAACTAGTCATATACAAGCAGAATGGATTTAATGATGGGAGAACGGGAGAGTTGGGGAATCTGATCCGGTAACTGGATCGAGTTTGTCATCTGTATGTGTGTTTGTACATGCACCTGTGTTTAAAGTGTCCAGATTAGTGCTGACCCTCAGAAAAGACTCCGATTCCCTCTCACGTTAACACACGGCTCACGTTTCTTCATTGCCTTTATGCACAAGGTGTTAAGCTGTGTTTAAAAAGCACATATCCACTTTCTGAGCTCGCTCACACACACGCTTTTTATCTTTCTACACCTGTGTTGTGTTTTTACACATTTGTACTGTAATTTAATTCTCTGCTCCGCCTTTTCCTCCTGGTCTTTCTCCCGTTAAACTTCTCTTTTTGAAGTCTTTAAAGGGAAAGTTCACCCAGAAATCTAGATTCTCTCACCCTTGTGTTGTTCCAAAACTTTGAGTTTTTAAAACTTTGTTTAATCTAATCTAAAATCAGAAGGGACTGCATCTGTCGGACAAAAATATAAAAAAAGCATTAAAGCAGTCTATTAATAAGTAATGCAATAGGTTTATGTGAGATAGAGACCGAAGATGCCATTGATTCTCTTATATATTGTGACCGATTGTTATTAATGGCAATGGCGCCACATTTGTTTTGTAAAAAGGCACATTTTAATGTGATTGATTTTTAAATGTTGGTCTCTTCCTTCGTAAGACTTCACAAAACAAAGTCTTATAGACTACTTTTATCAAAAGTCAAGTCAAAGTCAGCTTTATTGTCAATTCTGCCACATGTACAGGACATACAGAGAATTTAAATTGCGTTACTTAATAACAGAGACAGATATGATACTTTTGTCTGTTTGGAGCTTGACAGGTTCAGTCCCATTCACTTGCATTATATGAAAACAGAGGCTAAGACATTCTTAAATTAGTTTAAATTAAATAGCTTTTTTGTTCTTCGGAAAACTCTCGTTTTGGAAAGAGTTAAAGTTTTTTTGGGTGCCCGTCCCTTTAAAACTGAGACTCAACAGTAGCAGCTGAAAAGACATGAAGCAAACCAGGGATGGGGAAAAAAGAGAGAGGGAGAGAGAGATAAAAGGGGCAATAAAGAAGTGAATAGAGCAGATGAAAGGATAGATCAGGTCAAGGGTCAAGTGCATTCCATCAGCTCCCACTTGACTTATTGAGACACAACAATAAGCCAAATCACTAAGAACACACACACACACAATCCTCAGCGCAAATTGATTCTGGACCATATAAACCGTTTGAATGAGCCACACAAACTTGTATCTTTCTTTCTCTCTTGTCGATTAAAATAACTTTTTAATTAAGTTTAATTTAAACTGAAAAAAAAGCTATATATCGATATAAAAATGGAAAACTTCAAAAAATGACAAAAGCATACATTAAAATTGCGAAAACTTCAAAAAATATACAAATAAATTGCAAATATTACTTAAAACTATAAGAGAGTAAGTCAGTTATACATAACGCTGAAATATATACAGGGGGGAATGCATAGTAAGCTATTGAATATGCATTTAATTATGATGAAATATAATAAAATAATTATTCAAATGTAATCTAGAGCTATTTTGGCATAATTTCATTTATATTTGGTATTTTTATATACTTTTTATATGCTTTCTGTCCACATCTACAGTGCCTTTAACCTGCATGTTCCCTTTATCATCACGCTTCTTTTTATTGTTAATTTAACAGTCAGATGGCTCATCCTTCTTTCTTTTCAAACACCATCTTCTTATTTGCATTGATGCTGGGTTAATGCAAAAGGCCCAAGAGAGTGAGTGAATGGAACTCATCCAAACACACACACAGTTTCCCCTTGGGTCCAAGCACACTTAGAGACCTCACAAATCCAGCTTCTCTGACAACGGTTAGGTCAGCCTAGATAAAGAGGATCCATTAGGGCCAGAGAGAGAGAGAGAGGGAGGGAGGGTGGATGAATGGAGAGGGAGAGCGAGGGAGACATGTCAGCATGCTCATAACTCTAAGAGAAAGTTTTGTTGTCAAGGTCCACATCACATGTGTTTTAATTAACTGGTGTCATTAAGAGTCTCATTTGCATAGACAACACGTTTGGATAGAGTTGGTCTCAAGGGTCCTTTATGTCATGCTGTACATTAGCACTCTCTCTCTTAGTCAACATTCAAACAGCTTTATTGGCATGAAAATAAAAAGTATACATACACGTTTACACACACAGACACAATAAGAGGATAAAAGAAAAGGGCAGTTTATCAAAACAAGCTTTAATATTTGCATTTGTATTTGAAAGTTTGAAAAAATGGTAAACCGACGTGTTTAAAAGTTTGGGCATTCTGGGGGGTTGCTAGGCAGTCAATATGCTGTTGCTAGGGCAAGTTTTAAAGTATATTAATATAGGGAACCAATATTTAAAAAATGCAATAATGTTTCACAAAATAACTTTTTTTGTGTATTTTTGATCAAATAAATTAAAGACCAGACCCTATTAAAAATGAATTCATTGCTACAGTCCCAGTGACTAGCCATTGGTTTCTTTTTCTTCTGCCCTTGATGATGCTTTTTGCTGTTATGCTAGAAAGGTTGTGTGTGTGTGTGTGTGTGACTGCGGCCAAGTGGTTTAAAGGTTCAGTTAATAGTTCACCCATAGCTTTGTGTGTGTGTAGCTGACTCATGGTCATGCATGGTTGTGGTGTGTGGTTTTTCTAGCAACTGATGTTACAGTAGCATAACGGCTCGGTCAAATTTCTGCTAGGCCACCGTGAGATTAAATGGAGAGCGAATGGAGACTTTGGCTGCCCGAGTTTATTTGAATGAGATATAGACCATAAACTACAATGGAGTTCAGAAGAGCAGTGTCTCAAACTGTGCTCCGATTTCAATACGAAGAGGTCAGCATCATTCAAAACAATAAAACGCTCCTGCTGTGGGTGTTTTTGTCTTTCTGTCCGTCTGTCTCTGTGACAGTTTGAGTAACGACTGATTAGCGCACACTATTCTTCTAATAGTCTCAAAGTCAGATCGAGTGTGTAGACGTATGTTAATCGATGCGTCTGTAGGTAATGTCCTAAATCCAGAGCAGACGGGTCGATAGATGCTGATTGGCTGTAAATCTGGACGGGTTGCATCATCGCTCGTAATCAAACTCTTGGGTAAAGTGATTACAGCCGGAGTTTGTTGATCCACCATATTCTCTATTTGTCATGCCAATAAAGTTTGAGTGAATTTGATATCATTGCGAGATGGGGATGACCTCACGAAACGAGGAATGAATCCGAAGCAAACTATTGAACTGGGGCAATCCAAATGAGAAGCACTCAAAACTCACCTTGGCTTTGTTTGAACGTTAAACATTAACACAGAACACAAGAACTGATTTGCACTTCAGAGAGCGAGTTCACTAACTGTGTACTTGAATCTCTAAGAAAGTATCAGTGTGGTTCAGCTGCTATGAACCATTAAATAACCTGAGTAAACACTCGACTGTTGACCGAACTGATTCAAGTTTGTACATTTTGACCTTTAAAGGAAGGAAATTGCTCCGGAGCATGCCTGTTTTTCTATGCAAAATAGAGAAACTGAGCACATGTAGATCATGCAGATGTGTGTTTTTATATATAGACACTATGTGATACGTATGTACACATAAACTTTTATTTTGCATGCAATTAATTGTTTTACATAATTAGTAAAAACTGACACATTTAATTGAAATAACATCTTTAATATAGTCCCTCTTGGTAGCTCTGTTAAAAACACTTTTTTTTCGTTGTTCTGGGCTGATTAAATCAGTCATGTTCTTGGCCAAAGTGAACAGAATTTGTAACACCCGGGAATAGATTTGATTGCAAATGAATCTATTTGTATTTCACATCACCCTGTTTATGTCAACCTGATCTCTTTGCACTTCCCAGATGTGTTTGTCATGTTACACGTGACGGCTTGGTGTATTATGCATGTGATAGGATTTTCATTTGTGGTGGGATATGTTTTAGATTTACCGCCCATCACATGTGGACACGTCTGACCTGTGTGTTCTGTAGAGCAAAGAGGACAGCCTCAGGCAAACACACACACACATATGTATCTCAGATTACACTGTATTGATTAATATTTTTGTAATCATTTTTCTGTACGGCTCATAGTTTTGTTTGTATGTAGGAAATGCTGTTTTAAAATGTTTGCATGACAAGTGTGTGTGTGTGTGTGTGTGTGTGTGTGTGTGTGTGTGTGTGTGAGCAGGAGTGCGTTCGGGCAGTGTAACCATTGTCTGTGCTTGTACCATTGTGTACCAGTGTGGGTCAGGAACTATAAGCAATGAATGCTGGCACAAAGTAAGGTCACCATGTACCTTCTCACACACACACACACACACACAGCATTCTCTCTCTTTTCATTCTCTCACTGACTGTGTGATAGTTCATATATGTTCTCTCTCTTGTAAGTGCCTGCCAGAAACATCATGTAAATAGAGGAAATGATTGTGAGATCTGCAGGGCTCTGGCTCAAGAGTGTAGATGCTGTCTGATCTGGAACTCTCTTTAGTCCAGAGGAAGTTTCAAGCTTGAGTACAGAAACAGGGCTGTAATTTACTCACTACAGCATAATATACAAATGACTACAAATTGTAATGTTTCTCATTCCCAGTCATTTATCCTAATTTGTCAACATCTGTCTGTTTGTCTGTAAAAAGAATAATAATGAAATAAAGTAATACTATTGCTATATTGTTTAGCAATTAAATTAATAAAAATCATGAACATTTATTATATTTATTGTTTTATATGTTCTATCCCTCTATCTCTGTGTATCTGTTTATCTGTCTGTAAAAAATAAATAAATAAATAAAAAACTAAACTATATTGTTCAGTTATTTAAAAACGGCAATAAAAATCATAAATATTTATCATATTTATTGTATTACATGTTCTGTCTATCTATTTATCTGTCTGTCTGTAGAAAAATACAAATAACTAAATTACTATATTGTTTAGCAATAAAATAAATAATAAATGTTTATTTGTATTGTATTAAACGTTCTATGCATCCATCATTTTATTAAGTACAATCTTTTGCTTTATCGATCTCTGTTGTAGCATCTTTTATTCTTTATTTTTGTCTATAGTTCTGTGCTCTAGGTTTTGTTCTTTCTTCTTATTTTTTGTCTGTATGCTTTCATCTGTCTTTCTGTATGTCTGTCTATGTTTGTTATATTTAGAACATCCCTAAAAGTTCATTTTTGTTACAATTAATAAACATGGTGATTGCCATTGAGAACAGCAGTTTCAGTCAGAAGTATCACAGCTAGATCACAAGCATGAAGCTACCACACTACCATGATCTGATTGTGACAATCCAATCCAGATGCCCACTCTCTTTTTCTGTGTGTGTGTGTGTGTGCTGGAGTCAGTTGTCAGGGGGGTATGGGTCATTAAGTTGGTGTCCTTTGTTTTGTCAGTTTGTTTTGTTGAGCCCTGCTGTACTGAGTAAAACCAACCAAGCTGAAAATTGTCTGCAGCATGTTCCCCCCCCCCCAAACACACACACACGGCCTGGAGTGAGAAGGCGCCCACTTCCCCTCATTCCAGCCACTTCACCCTAGATTGATCACAGATCAGCCTATACCTCGCTCTCTGTTTTCTATCTGTCTCTCAAGTCTAGTTTTAATCAGCTTTATTTTATGTCACATTGTAGCAAATAAAGTGTTTCCAAGCAGTGCAGTTTTTAAAAATCATAAACAAGGACAACTGAACACAACCTTAAAGATCAACTCTGATTGTGACAGTATTTATTAAAACAACAAGCCACATGAGTGATGTTCTCCTAATAAATTACATCACAACATCATGATTGTGACAGACCGGATGACTTATTAGTAATCAATACAGATACTACCGCTAGATAATTTAAGGAAAAACTGCAAGTCTAAAAATTGGTGTAATTATTGTTGTGTCTGATTTTATGAATTGAGGTATTGAATGGTTTAAGCTCTGCCATCTACTGCTCATTTTCCGTCTGTATGGAATGTATCTCAGCTATGATACAGGCAGAACAATATCATTTTGAATTCTTTCAGTTTGAAATATTAAATAATATTTTGCTTTTTTATGTAAAGGAAAGCGTTTGATGGTTTATAAATTGCTTAAACTTTAATAAAGTGTTTCTCATTGGTTTTCCACCCTATATAATGTTATACAGTGTAGTAATTATTTGGGAAAAATATCCTTCTATTACCCAATTACACTTTGACACTCCAATAAATCAAAGCATGCTGCTAATAACGGGACTTTAATTTTGGCTCGTTTTTCTGAGCGTCCATTTCCTCTCTACTTTTCTTTTCTAATCTTTTTCTAATGAAGTGTTTTCACCTGTTGAACCGCACAAAGGACACTGCCCCGGCATTCTGGGACGCCCTGAAGGTCCTGCTGGGAGCCAATGAGAATTTGCGGAATCTGCAAATGATCTTTATTGTTGCAGAGCAGCAGGCCTGTAACCGTGGCGCTTTGATGTGCCGCCAATCAGAGTGCAGATTTTAAATATGTGCACATGTCCAACAAACTAGAGCACAGGGACCTGGAATACATCACCGCGTGTGGAATAATTAAAGCAGGATTCAGCAGGGGGAGCAGAAATTGCCAGAAGTGAAGAGGAAAAAAAAAAAGGAAACAGTTCAATCAACTATATCAGTCTTGGTGACACTTGGTTTTAATTCATTGGCTATATATCCAAGTGGACCAGCCAATCGTATGTAAGCAATCTTAGACGCCCTGGGTTCTCTACATGTGCAGGCATAATATGGCATATGATATACTTTGTTTTTAAAACATTAAGCATTATTTTGCACATCAGCTTACATTGAAAACTATTTTAATAGATGTTAAAAGTTGTAATTTCTTAATGTGTGTGTGACAGTATTTAACTAAAAAAAAGGGGGAAAAGTCTTGAGTGATGATTCAAATGAATAAGAGAATCATTTTCTGGTTTGGAATGTTTCATTAAAATTAAGATTCCAAAGAAACGAATTCATCAAAAAGAAAAAAAAAGAATCCCCAAAACTGATTCAAAGATTTTCTTCTGGACAATAAATGTGTGAGAACTTAGTTTACTAGTAATTGGCAGTTTTACAGTTTGAAGAAAAGCTCTAAAAAGGAGATAAGCACTTTGCTCTCTTAAATTTCTCTTTTGTGAGTGTGTTTTTCACTCTTTTCTTTATGGGATACATTCACAGGATGAGTGTGTGTGTGTGTGTGTGTGTGTGTGTGTGTGCACTGAAACTCTAGAGGATGTTGCTGAGTGTGAAACTACTAGAATTTCACAACGTTTAATTACGGCTTGTGGAGTGAAAGGTTAAAGCAGAGTGGATCTTCCTATTTGTGTGAGTGTGTGGGTCAGACACCTGTGACCTTGCATTTGCCCTCTGTGACTGTGGTTGTCTGTCTGTCTATCTATCTGTCTATAGTTCTATCTATCTATCTATCCCATTCTTTTTTCATGCGTCACACTCCAAGTTTCACTTTGTCACTCCGTTACGTCTCTCTCTCTCTCTCTCTCTCTCTCTCTCTCTCTCTCTGTCTCTGTGTCATTCGCAGCAGCTGTTTATGATATTCTCTCTGGTTTAGCCCCGTCCTGTCCGGGTCGAAAATGATGCGGTGTATCTTTACACAGGGTTTAATTTAATTGCCGTATTTTTCTCGTATAAATGCTTAATTGAAGTGCCCAAGGCAGCGCTGCTAAAGTCAATAAAAGACTGAGAATAGGCTTTATAGGGCCTGTCTATGCCTGTAATTAGAGCCTCCAGGCACAGCCAAAAATCTCTTAAATAAATGGTTATGCAAGAAAGACCTGCTGAGAGAGGGGGAGGCAGGGAGCAAGTGAAAAAACCATTAGAGAGAGCGCGAGAGAGAGAGAATACAAATCATCATCTGTACAGACACCTCAGGGACGGCCTCATCCTGACAGCAGCGTTACCACACACACTCTCACACAACTGTGAAAATAAAACAAGTGAAAAGTGGGTAATTCATAGTCAAAGCAAAGGACTGTGAGAGCGAGAAAGAGAGATAACATGGCAAAAACCTTTGTAAATATAAATGAAATATGACAAGAGGGATATAAGAAAACAGGAAGAAAGGAAAACTGTGAAAAGCAAGACTCCCGTGACGAAGACATCATTGTGCAAAGCTTGCTAACGGGACTTAATGGAGTTCTCGGTTATTTTCATTTAAATGTAATCATTCAAACATGTTTATCAGTCTTTAAGGGAAATGTAAATAGAAGTTGTTGATACATTAAGATTTAAAGCTGAAGAAATTGGCGTCACTTTGGTTATTTGAGTCGTAAAGGTTTTTGTATCTTAAAAATCTGAGCACAGTTTGAGACATTAAGATCACTTAAAATTAAGTCGCTCTCCATTCTGCATATATATCAATATAAATTTGTGATATTTAGTGCAGACTTTGATATTTTGGTAATAGAATGAAGTTCAGATGAAACTCCAGTTGGTCTTTTCCTCAGCAGACCATTAATCTCATTGCTGTCTGGGAGAAACTGTTGAGATGTAATAGAGATCTTATTTGTGATCTGTGTGACATTTAAAGTGACCTTGATGTGTGTCCACGTCTCTAAATGAGTTTGTTTCTCCTTAATGAAAACGTGTGTGTTTCTGGATCACTGACATCCCAGAGTTAATTGCCTGAAACGGTGTGTGTGTTGAATTCTTGTTCACTTGAGGGAATACAGGTTTCAGGGGAAGAGGGTTGAACCAGTGTACTGTGTGTGTGTGAGTTTGTCGAGTTGGGTTTCTAAAGCTCCTGTATCCACTTACCCTGATTGGAGCATCTCAAATGGGGCCATGGAGATGCTAAGATGAGATGAAATGCTAATTTTGATGGCCGTTTCAAACGTACCACCAGCTGCTCCGCAATACATCACGAGCCATGCAGACAAATGAACAATATTTCTGTTTTCATCAAATTGAGTCACACATAACTCACCATTTGCAGCAACTCAAGCTATATATTGACGACAAATAGGCCTTGCTCTGCAGCTTGTGTGTGTGTGGTTTGATGATAGATGATAGCGTTTGGAGCAGATAACTCGCCAGGAGACTGAAGCAGAGACCAGCCAGGCCAAATTCTGCAAATCCCCGCAGACCACCCAACACTGCAGCCTCTGTTCACGCATGTGTGTGTGTGTGGTGATGTGTATGATAGAAGCGCTGCTCTTTACACACTCATGTCTCTTAGCATCAGCGGCAGTGTGTGTTTCTCTGTGTGTGTGTGTGTTCACACTGTTGTCTGTGGGTGTTTGTTTTTTCAGCGTTTTTTGTTAGGATGTGAGAGGCTGCGGCCCTCGTGCACACACGGACACACGGTTTGGCGCCAGACAGGCGCTGTATCTCCTCTCAGGGATGTTGAGGGTCCGTGGGGATGGAGGGAAAGCTTTAGGAGAGGGGAACGAGGGAGGGACGGATAGTGGGTCGAATTGGCATGTAAGAGCGGTTCTGTTCTGTTATCAGCTTTTAAAAGTCTGCCAAAGACCCCACTGCACATTAGAATCTTTGTCTGGACTGAGGTGTGTGCGCGTGTGTTTCAGTGTAGTTGTGAGGGAGTTCCTTACATTGGATCAGAAATGAGGTAAAACAGACTTCTGAGACCTGTCTATTTTAGCCAGTTCTATTTTGTCTTAATTTACATTAAAAGCCCGATCCGCGCTCTATTACCTTTGATGACAGCGGAAATAAAACAATAGATAGAACTGCGACTGTATGCAAGTATTGTGCAACACGCATCCAGTTCAGTTTATGAATGATTACATGATATAACTTTTTTAATTCTGTATAATAAATTGTGGCTAATTAAGCTATATATCATATGCTGAAGTACATTTCTGGAGTGTTTAAGATTAAATGAAAAATTAAGAAGAACTGTAACGAACCGAAAACCGTGACCCTAAAACCGCAATACAAACCGAACCAGGGTTTTGTGAACCGTGCCACCCCTAATATATATATGTTTGTTTTTTTTACACAAATTTTTCCTCTAATTATCACTTGAATTTTTTTGTGCACTTGCAAAAAAAACAACAACAAAAAAAACATGGTTTCCCCCGGTTTCACAGACGAGGTTTAAGTTAATCCCAGATTAAAATGCATGTTTAAGCTGTCTCAGTTGAAAATATCTTGCTTGACATATATTAAAATATCAATGTCATTTTTCTGTGTCAAGATGCACACCTGTTATGTTGTATTCTAAGGAATTTTGGTAAAAGTTGCTTAAATATCTTAATTTAACAAAGGCCTAGTCTTGGCTTAAACTAAGCTCCATTGGTAAAACCTGGCCTACATTTTACAGTCAAAAAGTAAAATAAAATAAAAATTGCAATTGTGCACTGTGAGAAATTTTATATGAATTTTCTGTGGTTATTTGTATAGCTCCAATAATATGTCTTTTAAGAAATGCATCTGTTCCTACATAGCTCATGTAAAAACTGTTTTCAAGACTGGTAATATTAAGAAATAATACAAATATAAATAAAAATAATGCTGATAATAATGTCTGAATATATATATATATATATATATATATATATATATATCACATTAACGTGTGTGTGTATTTTTTCCTGTAATAAGGTCAAATAGCCTTTTTTAATTCATTACCGAAAGTTGTAGTCACTTTTTTATTTGTTGCTTTCGTTCACGTAACTTTTCTTAAACAAAAAAAAGAAAGAAATCTATCTTTTTAAACATGCAGATTACTAACCATATTCTTGTGTAATATGTATCAGTAATCTTTTTTTTTGTTCCAGACTGATTTAAATTTAGATTTCTGTCTCATGAGCAGTTTGCATTGTCATACATCTCTTAACATTCATTTTCGCTTGTTGTATGCCCGCCTAGAACATCTGAGTGTGTAGAATGTTGGAGCCGGTGGATGGTAAATGGAATGCTCTGGTCATGAGGAATGTTCTACAGGAGAATGCAGAATGTATTCTGCTTTCCAAATTCTATTTTCTGCGCTCCAGCAGCATGCTGTGGTTTACACACAGAGGAGTAGAGCTTCTCATTAGCCGCACTGCTCCGCCTGATTGCCGTATAATAATGGACAGGACCAGCTCGCCCTCAGCCGCTGACCTGAGACCAGCCATGTGTATTCGCTGGATAATTGTCCAGGTTAGGGAGGATGATCCCAGGTCAGCATCTACCCACAGCATGTAATGACAGCCTTCTTTCAGGACACAGAATTTCTATTGGCCGGTGTTCAGGCTTAAGGGGTTACAGAGAGTTCCCCTGGCACCTACACAAACACACACTCACACACACACTTTTGGATCCGATTCACAGTCGCTTTGGTCCAGTTACAGTGTGCCAGAACCAATGAAGTGCGTGTGTGATTCATTGCACAGAACCCGCAGCACTTCTGGATGGTACTCTAGCACGGCCCTTCCTGCTTTAAAAGATGGTGCTCTTTGGCCTAAGCATCTCAAATCTTTATTGTGCAGCAAAAGTTGAGAAAGTTTCATAAACTGAAAGGGCAAAAATAAGAGAGGATACTGAAAACCAGGAGCATGTAGGTGATTTGGTTCAAAAAGATTTTTGTTATGCTGGTTGAAAGTCTCTTTACGTCCCAATAGCAATCAGTTAAGTTAAGTAGGCTAAATGCATTAATATTTATTTATACTGTCTGTGGAAGGCCAATAGAATGTTTATCCAATCAGATTCCTCAATCTAAGGGCTGTTAAAGGCTGTCCTGTCTGCCAGTCAACATATGTGACCCTGAAAATGACATTTTGTCGCTTTCTATCAGGTAGTGCTGGTTCCAAAAATATTGGTCCAAAAATCTCATGCAATTTGCTAAATATTAAACATCAATAACGTTTGAACTGGCTTTGATTATGTCCCTTTGTGTAGTGTTTCATATTCAGGGATGAAGAAATAATTACAGTCATGGGGCAGGCACATTAAAAAACTTTTCAGCATTGCTTATACTGTAGTTATTAAATAGGCGACACAAATTGCCAGTAGGTGCCACTTTCGGAAATGGTAAAATAGCAGTTTCCCCAGTAACAGCTGTAAACAAAGCAGCACAGCACAGTCACTTGTTTTAATAATTTAATACATTAATTCTTTAATACAAAGAAATAGAAATAGGGAAACTCAAACTTTTTTAACATCATGCCTTGTTGGGACAGTGTGCTGTTTGGATCCATAGGTTTACTGCTGTGATTTTGTCTCACACTGTCATACGCTTGTCTCTGTGCATTGATTCTGCTATGAGCGTGTGTGTGAGTGTCTGAGTGATCTATTTTCTGTGTGAATCTCTTTTCCTTTCATCCAGTGTCGGCATCCGTTCGACGTGTCTGTTTATGTTTGAATTTATCTCCGACTACTGTACTTTAATCTGTCCTCCAGGCAGAGAGAGGGGGTGTCTGACGCAGGGCTGCCCACAGAAAGAGCCTCCCCGCTGGGCAGAGTGAGGGGCAGGCTGGGGCGTGTTGTTCTGTTTCTCTCCTCCCAGCTTTGTGCGGCTCTCCAGGGGTTCGCTTACTTTACGCGCCTCCAGACGCAACCTTTGTGCCCGCAAGACGGAGCCCCCTCCGGGCCGGTCTGAACCAGGGTGTCAGGATGTAAAGGATGCGTCTGTATATATGTATGTGTGCTTGAGAGAGAGAAAGAGAGGAGACAGGAGATTAAGTTTTGTCTCTTTGCTCTAAAAGGCCAACTGCCAAAACATATAAAAATCGGATTCTCCACACAGTGCCATCTTAAAGAACCCCCTCATTCACGTAGATACACCACCAGTACCATCCCACTTTCACAGTCTTTTCACTAATGGTCACCGAGTTTCAAAGTTAAAAAAATTATATATATAGTTCATTTATGTGAGTGAGGATAGCAAAAAAAGGTTTAAATAAACTGTAACAATGTTAAAATGTGTCAAAATAAACGTAGTTTTGACAATCTATCTAACTATCTATGTTTCAATGCTGTCAAATCATTAATTGCGATTAATCACATCCAAAATAATATTTAATGTATATAATATATCTGTGTACTGTGTATATTTATAACATATAAATGCACACACAAAGTGTATATTTAAATAAATAATTACATGTGGATGTTTATATTCATATAATTTATGTATATATATAAACATAACATTTTTCATATATATATATATATACATGCATAGGTGTGTACTTGCATCATAAATATACACAGTACACCCACATATACTATGTGAACAATTTTTTTTTTAGTTTTGGATGTGATTTGTGTGTGTGTGTGTGTGTGTGTATATAGTAGTCAACATTTGAAGTGGATCCAAAAACTTAATCAAACTAGTTTGAGTTTTTAGGAAAAGTTTTAGGAAAGCTCGATAAAAAGTTTTGATCCACTTCAAATGTTGTCTACTATAAAAAAAATATATATAAAAAATAATAAACTATATATATATTATAATTAAGAAATGATTCCTTAAATTGATTAAAAGTGACATAAAACAATTAAAAGTAAATGGAATCCCTTGAAATGGGGCCCATGACCTTAGTGTGGCTGTTGTCTTGCTCCGCCAGTTAAGCAAGAGGAACATCTTGGAAATGTTCAGATGAGTTTATTTACACATTTGCTTTTCATACCAAGGTTTGGAGACACATTATTCCAACAACAACACACACAGACACATTTTTATCACATTATCCGTCCTTTTTTCTGGCCTATAATGGTTCTGCTGCCAGGGGGCTGACCCTCAGCGACACCGGGGTCACACGGGCGTCACAATGTCACGGCAATGAGCTTTCACCTCTGCCTATGGCTCCAGGCGGGATCGAGAGATCAGTGAGTGAGTGTGTGTTTTGAATTCTGATTTGGGATGTTCTTAGGTTCACAGGTCATAATTACGTAGGGTCAGATGGATTACCTTTCACTTAGTCACACACAGACATCTTAAATATATATATAAGTAGAGTATATGTGTGTTTGTAAGTTTTGGAGTGTGTTTATATATGTGTTTGTGAGTCTTAGCCTGTGTATTTATGCATAAGTGTGTTTAAATTTGATGAGTTTGTATATATTTTTGTGTTTGTGTATGCTTATGAGTGTGTGTGTGTGTGTGTGTGTGTGTGTGTTGGAAGAGCCTCTCCCCTCCTGTGAATGCTGTCTTTGAGCAGTACTTTGCGGATCACCAAACTCAAATATTTGCACTCTGCATATTTAATATTTATGATGTCTGAGACAAATATTGAGCCATGCAGTGAGTGATAGACAGAGGTCAAGTACAGGAGCAGCACTGGGTGCGGTTCACGCAGATACATGCTGTACTACTTGTAAGGGCCATTGTTAAAAAGTCTATAATAAGGAAAGATACTTCATACAGTATGTTTAACTTCATCTACTTCATGTTTAGCTTGCCAAATGTGTTATTATTATTAGTATTAAAAACCAAATTAAGTACAGTATTAGGATTTGTGTTCTGTTCTCATTTGGACTGCTGTGTACATATGTGTGATTCCTCTCTTTTTAAGCTCTAAGAGACTCAAGCCACATCACAGAGTCACTCTGACCATACTGTTTACACACACACACACACATCCTGTTTGCTCAAAGACCATCATGTAAATATGACACAGGTCAGCAAACACCTATGAATACTTTATTCTACTTTAATAAAAACCATGAGCACAATCCCGTAACATGATTGTTTTGAAGGTTGTTTTGTCCGTGTGTGTGTGTGTGTGTGTGTGTGTGTGTTAGTGGTTTAAAAGTGTTCCGTATCAGTTTAACTAAAGCTTGGGCCTGTCTTTGAATGGCATGTAACATTATCACTTAGAAAATACTTATTAGATATATATATAAATACTTGATTCTGATTGGCCATTCACAGCATTTAATGATCTAATATTTTGATATTTCATACCTAAGCTCTATGTTTGACCGTTGTCACTTTCTACTTGCATTAAAGTTGAAATTAAAATTATTTTATTTTATTTGTAAAGCAGTTATGTAATAAGTAGGATAAATTCAACTTGAAGTACGCTAAGCTCTCATTTATTACAATTTTAATGTAATTTTTTTTTAAAACATTTGTTTATTGATTTAGATAAATATCTCGATCCAAGACAATTTATTTAATCTTTTGCTTTTACTTGCATTGCACTTTATTTAATTTATTAAGTATTAATATTTATTAAGTAATAAGTTGGATTTACTTTATTACATTGCCATACTCCTTAAAATATATTTACAGTTTTTTATATATATGAAAGTTTATTTTACTAATTTTATCTATTCATACATATATAAAAATGTAAAAATAAAATAATAAATAGATAATAAAACTCTCTCTCTATATATATATATATATGTGTGTGTGTGTGTGTGTGTGTGTGTGTGCAATTAATTAAAAGTAATATTAATATTATTTTTATATATAAAGTGTGTTTGTTTATTTATAAATATATATATATATATATATATATATATTGTGTATTGTGTCTCAAACCAAGACCATGACGACATTTGTACAGAGCTGTGTGACCTTTTTCTCTCTTTCTTTCATCTTTTATCTCTCCGCTATGTTATTTTCTTCCTTTTTCTTGCTCCAATAAGTGTCAAGAATGTCCACACGCCGAGCTTGAGATGTCTTCCTTTGTTCCCTAAAGGCAAACAACACGCCTCTCTTCAGTCATTTTTTGTCTTGGACAGGAACGAAGGATGAAACGAAATGAAAAAGAGACAATATTCGGTGATGATTGGGTTGGAGGTGGCAGAGCAGAACTCAGATAGCGACATAGACGTTTAGTCATGGAGAAAGCAGGTGTGCGGTGGAGCTTTAACGGACGAATGACACACAAACACACTGTATCATCAGCCCTTTCAGAAAAAGCCATTAAACTGTTAGCTAAACGACAGCTGAGACTGCATTAGCAACATCGGCGCTGATTAGCATCTGCACGCACACACTCGTGCGAACGGCAACACGGTTAGTCTCGGCGGAGCTGACCTGTTGACACGCCGATCGTTTTGTCAGAGATGGATGGAGTGTGTCAGAACTGTGGAGGAGGAGTGTAAAAGAGAGGGAGAGGAGGAGGAGAAAGAGAGAGTGACGGAGGAGCAGATGGATGGGTTTAGGGCATTTACAGAGATGGAGGAAGGCTGTTAAGAGTAAAAGGATGGAAAGAAACAAAAGGAAATAGACATGTGAGAGTTCAAACCGAGAAAAGAGTCTGAGACGCCACTTTTTCGGTTTTAAAAGCATCAAAGCAACTTGAAAAAAACAAATGACGGAAAGTATGTTTGCATCCCGTCAGCGGCAGCTGGAAGAGCAGATCTGTCTCTTTCATACGTTTGTTTCCTGTCTTCCTTAGATAACATTGATAGAAAGAAAAGAATGAAAGCGTTCAGAGGCAATGCAGCCTGATGAGAAGCGAGATATCATCTTCCTCCTCCTGTGTGTGTGAGAGCAGACTTGAAGAGCTTCGGTGTAAAGGTGATGACATGTTCGTGAAGTTTAGCACTGTTGCTAAAAGAGACACGAGCGTCTGACACATGAGCGTTTAAGCAGATGCGCAGGTGCTTTTTAACTGCTTTGTGTCATGATCAATTCTAGACTGCACATCTGAGTACCGTGTGCTTGTGCTTAGAAATGTAGTATTTCAGCCCAGTCTCATAGCAATTCGTACATATTTTATGAGGTGACGAATTCATACCATTTTTGCTAAATTGTATGTATTTTATGAGTAGCCAATTCCTATGAATTTTTACCAATAACCTACACCTAACCTACCCATCACTGGGGTTTAGGCAAATCGAACAAATTTGCCATCTGGTACGAATACGTACGAATTGGTCGTGAGACTCTGTGGAGCATTTCTATAAATACTTCAAACAATAGATAAACAGTATCTTCTAGTGTTTAGTGAAATAAAATAGGAAGCATTATTTTCTTTTTTTACACTGAAGCAGTGAATGGCGAGCTGTTGTCAGAAGAGGTTGAGAGTGGTAAGGATTTGTATGTTGTTTCCTGTCTTGTTTAAGTTGTGAAGTATTCCTTGTGTGATCATGGTATTGTCCTCTTCTGATGCATCCTTATTGCATTGTGTCGGCGAGAAGTGTGTGTGTGTGTGTGTGATGTGCAGATGAGTGGATTCAGTGGTGAGAGTGTGAGAATGCACTGATAAGCGTGTTTGGCTGTGCCACGCTGTGTTTGAGAGGGTGTGTGTGATTATGAGAACAGACAGATAGTCGTGTAGCAGCGCGTCTCTGTATAAATCCTTCTGTTCTTAATTACCACTGGCAGCCAGAGGCACTCTCACAAAGACAACGAGAACAATAACTGCGCCTGTGTGTGTGTGTGTGTGTGTGTGTGAGATGCTTCAGTAACTCATCTCAACACACTGATCTTCTTTTCAATACTTTTCACTGATTCTCCTACTGCTTTATCTATCTATCTATCTATCTATCTATCTATCTATCTATCTGTCTATCTATCCATCTATCTATCATTTTTTTCTATCATTCTATCATCTATCGATCTATCTATCGTTCTTTCTATCGTTCTATCTATTGTTCTATCATTCTATCTATCTATCTATCTATCTATCTATCCATCCATCTATCTATCTGTTGTTCTATCAATCTATCGTTCTATCTATCGTTCTATCTTTCTATTGTTTTCTCCATCCATCCATCATTCTATTTATTCTTCTATCATTATGTCTTTCTGACTATCTATCATTCTTTGATTCATTGTCTATCATTTTGTCATTCTGTTTGTCCGTCATGCTGTGTATCCATCTGTTATTCCATCCATCCATCCAAATATATTCAAGTACTATAATAAGTTATCTGTTGGAAGGTCTAAGAAACTAAAACTGTTTCTACAAAGTAAGGGTAACATTAAAGTAAAGTAAAAACTGAAATGATACACATTTGTCTAGACATCTTTATCGAATCGACCCCAGTACTGTTGCTCGGTGTCTGCAGCACAGATGACATTTTGAAGAAAGCTCTGAAAGTGATTAGTGTTTTTACATCTGACAGATAACAGCAATCAACAAAACTATCCTCTCCACTTCCAAAACGAACATCTGCAGTATCTGTCAACTAACGAGCCGCAGGTCTGCGGTGCTATTTCTGAGACTGAAGTCCAAAGCCAACTTTAGCCTGCAAAGGAAACAATTACTTAGATCCAAACTTGATGACAAGCTTAAGTTCCAAACATGAGGTTAGCCTGAACGCGTGGTCTTTCATGGAACGAGGCCCGCTCGAAGAACGAGAGATGACATGAGATAGAAAAAGAGCGAGTTCATGAGAGGATGAGAAGCAAATGTTCTGACCCAAACGCTGCCCTCCCTGTCATCCATAAGATGGATGGACTGGGCTTTAGAAGGACTCTAAAAGTAGATACGCACACAAACACACAGCTCAATATAGACCAGCGTGGCTCATCACTCTTCAGTAGACACAGAGAAAGAGAAACGTTCCCTTAAATATCAAGACAAGAACTCAGGGAAATTGATAGGTACAAGCTAAACGATGGAAAGACCAGAAGAGAAATTTAAGAAATATGTAGGGAATTAAAGGATAGATGAAGAGAAATGGAATGCAAAAAGAGAGAAAAGAGCTCTGTTCCAAAACCAGTCCAGCTGCCTACTGCCTTATAAAGCAGCAACCGATTTGGAACGCTCTAGTTAGTAAGCAAATCTGTTTTGATTTCAATGTAGGCAAGTTGTTGCACTTATAAGTATAAATACATATAGCAATAACATTTTGTTTTTAATATATTATTATTAATAATTGTTTTAGTGAAGTTGAAATATTTCAAGAATAATGTAATATAATGACTTTATTTTCATGACTTATTGTAATTTCTTTTTTAAACATGCCACTAAATACGCCATTTAATGGAAATTAAATGTTGTTTTTGTACTCTGATATTTTGAATGTTTTCCATGGTGCTCTTGTGATATTTTGGACATTTACTACGGCACAGACGTTGTACTTTGAGCTTCGAATGTTACTTTGGATATGTACCACGTAGTAGCATTGTATTCTTTTAAAGTGCTTTTATGAATTTAAGTAACTGGTGTACTTCATAGTGCCATAGTATTACCTTATAATACCTTTACTGTCATATGCTTCCACAACAGTACTTTTTTATAAGGAATTGTAGGAGTCAGCATAATTATAATGTATTCATATCTAGAGCACTTATGATGCCTTCAAATGTGGGCTAGGCATCTCGCAAGGTTTTGGATCAAGGCTTTGTGCACTGAATGGGTCAGATATGTGTTTGTGTTTGCGTTTATGTATGTGTGTGATTGGTATAGCAGACATGCTTTGCTGTTTTATTTCTTTAGTAAAGCATCCAGTTCAGCCAGCGTTGAAGCAACGTTACATTTAAGTCTTTGCAGGCCACAGGAATGCAGCTCTCTCCTTCATCCTCTCTCTATTCACTATCTCTTTCTCAGCCTGTTTTTCTCTCTCTCTGCTCCCTGCTCCCTGTTTCCTCTCCAGCTCCTGTCTGTCCCAGACACTGCTGTTAACCCCGGAAAAAAAGAAGCTGTCAGAGCAGTAACGGGAGCTCTCGGGTCTTTGTGCATGTCCAGTTAAATGAATCGCACACGTGTTGGTCTTTTACCTGTCTGTCTCTCATTTGTGTCTTAGCTCTGGGCTCAGCTGGTTCCCACTCCTGATGGTATTGTTTCCTTCTAGCCACAGCCATCAGCCTGTTCCAGATGCCCAGAATTAATTTTCACGACACTCGGGAGGGATTTTACATCCCTAAACTGATACAGTTAGCTCTCTATTTTCCTGATAACAGATGTGTTAGAATAGACCCATGAGTATCAGGCCTATATAAGAGATTTAATTGAATGATTTTTATTTTTTTTTCAAATTAAATATTATAAAAGATAATTATTTAAATATATAAATACAGTATAAAAATAAAAGGCCTAAATAAATATTTGCATTTATATAATATATTTCTGTAGAAGTTAACCCCCTTTTAAAATAAACGTTTCTTAAAAAATGTAATTGCTGCAAGAAACTGAACTAAAGAACCAAGAACCTCAAATGTCCTAGCTTGTGTTGTAATGATTACCAAAGAATTCTTGATGCACAAATGCATATTCTGGTTTTGTGTTATCTGTGCAATATTCAAGTTGAATTTCTTCCGTGTTATTGGCAGTACAATGTGCTGTATGTTACAGAAACTTACACTTAGTTGGCATTATGGCATTTTTGTAACAGGTATACTGTAATTTTGTCAATAGTCTGAATTATAGAGTTTCAATACTTTTATGCAGATTAAATAATGACCAACATTACTAGACATTTAATCTTTTTGGTAATAACAGTATCAAAAATGGCGATTTTTTTTACATTTAGAAGTCTTAACGGTACAGTAGCAAGAACAGGCTGTTTAATTTTAGAAGTCAGAGAGATGAGAAAGTTATGACTGTTTTGGTGCAATATAACCTAAACTCTGCAATATAGCCACTTCATTATGCACCGTTGAGCTTTTTCTCACACTCTATTTTCTGTAAAACAGCTGCTCTCCTATCAAAGAAAAGAGTGCCTGACAACCCTGAGTGAACAGTGATAGATGTGTGGTTGTAGGGGATGGTAATGTCTTTAAGAGGTCTGTTTGAGGGATTTGAGTTCATTATGTGGACTTACATGCATCATTTACTGATCACTCTCCCCAGATGCAAATTCCGTTTTTCTCCGTGGCTCATCGTTATTATGATATCAACTCATCCACGGAGATATAAAAAACATAGAGAGAGAGCCGGGTCAGAGAGTTAGACAGAGGCACATAAGAATAGAGACTTTTATTTGACTTCTGTTGTTTTTATACTGAGCTTATGGTATTTTTGATCTCCTTCCTTGCCCTTGTCCGAATTTGTCCTTCGTATAAATATTTTCGTGATTTACTATGTTACTGTTCCATTGCATTGTTGTAACTGTACACAATATGCATTCGGTTTTTAGCATAACTTCCCACCCTATTTACAAGACTTCTTGAGACAGAAAAAGTGAAGGCCATTTCCCGAGCAGACTGACAAATTGAATCACATACACATGCGTTATGGCGTTTAGAAAGGTTCTCACTTTTAAAACTGACCTGGATGTGCCCAGGTTTACTGAAAGGGTTTTGTGTAAGTTAATTAAGCTTGATTAATGGTGTGTGTTTTCGCTCTTGTGATATCTGTGACGACACAAAGCAGCGTTCAGCCACGTCAGGCTCAAAGATCACTTACCGACACACTTTCTCATCAATCACACACACACACACACACACACAGAGCTGTGTGCAGACTCGTCAAGCTCCACAAACACTGAATAAGTGTTTATGTGATCACATGTGATGGGTCCCCTCTTAGTAACACACAGTGTCATCAATCACAGACACACACATAAACACATACATGCCCCAAAATATCTCCCAGTTTTCCTCTTTGTCTTTGCACATTTCTCGTGAATGTACATCATGTTCTCGATGGCCTTTTGGCCATTTTACTGTCAACATATCTCTCTCCTTCTTTTTCTCTCTCTTTCATTCCCATCAATTCCACATTTTCTCTCTTTCTTCCTTGCTCTTTCGCTCTCGTTTTCTCTCCCCTTCCTCTCCGCTTCCCTTTTTATGTGGAGTTGCCGTAGGCGGCATGGCTGGCCGGCGAGGGTCACCAGAGGGAATTCTGGGAGCTGAGGTTCCAGTCATCCATTACCCTGCTTGTTTCTCACTCTGGCAGCCCTGCGACAGGGTTCTATTAAGAGCTCTTACACACACACACACACACACACACACACTCATGCATTTGATCAGCGCTTAGATTACACTCTAAAAGCGCTGGACACACACATCACACTGTGTCACAGACACCCTCAGGCTTCTCGTGCATGTAATGACATACAATATTCCACCGCAGTTTTCCTCATTATGCATGTAAGCATGTATTTATATGTGAGTGTATGTTCATGTGCAGGGAATGTTCTTGTGCGCTAACCCTGACCTGAAAATGCAAAGTGGGATTGAATGAAAGTGTGAGTGAATGCAAGAGTCTTAAAAATAACAGGGGTTTTTTTGGGTGTTGGTTTGATAAAACCTATAGTTACCAGGAAATAAAAGTTCATGGGCTTATTGTGCATTATTTATAAAAAAAAAAAGATGTCGATTTTAACATGCTACTAAGTTGTTGACTGGAACAAGGAAAATGAAATTGATTAAATGTAACAAACGATTTCAAATACTGTTCTTTTGAACTCTATATTCATCAAACATTCCTTAAAAATGAATATATTTAAATATATAGTTATTTGAACTTATAATAAATTATAATAATATTTCACAGTATTACTGTTTTTACTGTATTTTTTTAATAAAATAAATGCATAAAAAAACTGTCCCTGAAAAGGTTTTTTGTAGTTTTATAGTCTTTAAAATAAGAAACTGGATGTTATATGTGTTGAGAATGCCATTGAATACTGTCTTTAAGTGTTTACTGTTAAACATATTACCAGTTAAACCTTCATTGTTCTGCTATGAATAGACAGCCTCTCTCGACTTTACCCCCTTTAGCTTTGCTGTTAGAGAAACCCATAAGTACCATCATTAAATCTACTTATGCATTCACACACGCATATATTGACACACATTCGTATTTCATACAGACGCAAACCAAACACAATATTTTTTTTCCATGAATCCCTTTTGACCGTGCACATAACACCTGGTCTTAAAGCCTGCAGTAAAGTTTAAAGCACTTTGCAGCCGCAGCATACATCATAAACCTGCGACCAGCAGACATAAGTACATCATAAACATGAGCCAACCCTCACACACCTCACAGCTGCTCAGCCGAACACACACGGCTTTATAAACCTCTGACTCCTCTTTATGATGACATCATAAACATGAGCCCTACATCCAAATTCATGCATGTGTGTAGAACTGAAAGAAAGCGAAGGAAAATGGAGAATAAGGAATCAAAGAGTGAGGAAGGAAAAAGTAAGATTAGAAGAATGGAAATAATGGGAATGGGAGAAAGAAAAAAGAAGCATGAAATGATGGATATTGAGTGGAAAGAGGACGGAGAAAAGAAAGAAGTAGATTATGAATGAATAAAGAACAACGTAAGAAATAAAATAAAAAAAAGTAAGGAAACTAAACTTCCTTGAAGATGGGTAGTGAGGGAGAAAGAAGGAAATAAGAGAAGGGAATAAAGGCAGTAAGGAAAATGGAAAGATGAAACAAAAGTAAGGAGTGAATGAGCAAAAGGGACTGTGTAAAGAAAGAATGAATTTCCTTGGAAGAAAGGAAGTGATGGAGAAGGGAGTGAAGGAGGAAGGGAAGGAAAAAAGAAAAAAGGGAGCATGCAAAGGAAGGAAGGAAGGAAGGAAAAATGACCATTAAAACAATGAGGAAGTAAAGAAGGGTAAGAAAAGAGAAATTAATGTATGGCTAAGAAAAGAATGTATGACGGGTAAATAAAAAGGTAAATGGGATTAAGGAATAAAAGTAAGAAATGAAGGAAGGAAAAAAGGAAGTAACACAGAAAGAATGAACAGAAGGAAGACAAGAAGAAAGAAAGAGAGGCTGGAAGGAATTAAGTAAGGTATCGGAAGAATTGAGGGTGTATGGAAGGAAGGAAGGAATGAACACAGCAGAGAAAACATAACAAGTACAAAGCTTAAGAATTAGATTTCACAATACTTTAGAGAGATTAAAGGAAAAACGAGAACTCAAGAACGTGAAAAGGAAGAAGATAAAGTGAAGGAAAGAGCGGGACAGTTAAAAGTGAGACGACAGCTCTCTTGTCAAACAAACAGATATTTAGTGTGAGCTCATCAGTGGAGCCGACGCTCTGTGTACACTCTTCACTCTCTATAAACAGATTATTCACTGATAGAGAGACTCAGGGCTGTGTGTGACTGATCTGACTTCTGTTTTGACAGATTTAGGCTTTGGGGTTGAAGGGAAGCTTAACGCCAAGAAATTTATGGATTTTTGTGAGATATTTTTGGAGGCATGTGCAGTTTGGCTTGTGGTGTTAGTTTATTGGTTGGTGATTTTGTTCTAATAAACATAGAAAAACTCACTTTAGGGGGCAGTTGAGTAAATTAGTGCATATATATATATATATATATGCACTATATAATGTTAAAGAAACGAATACTTTTATTAAGCAAATATACATTAATTTGTTTAAAAGTGATAAAAGATCATTTATAATGTAGATTTCTATTTCACATAAATTATGTTCTTTTACATTTTTTATTCATCAAAGAATCCTGAAAAAAGTTTTATAGTTTCTACAAAAATATTAAAACAAAACATCAACAAAAAAAGAAATGTTTCTTGAGCAGCAATCAAGCTTATTATAATAATTTCAACAGTAAAATAACAGCTAAAATTCAACTTAGTCATCACAGGAATACAATAACATTTTAAAATATATTTTAAATTTTTTATTTATTTTATTAAATATTTTATATTTTTTTACATAAGAATATAAAGGAAATATAACATTTCAGTATAACAATTTTTACTGTATTTTCTTATAAAAAATACAGCCTTAATGAGCATAAGAGTTTTTTTTTTTTATCGTCTTAAAGTTAATATATATATATATATATATATATAATATAATATTATAATATATATACATTTATATATGTGACTGTGATGGTTGGGTAAGATGTCTTGTAGGCCATTTTCTTAAATCTGTAGTGCACTGCTTTGAAAGTAGGATCTAAAGGGAGGTGAGTGTGTATAAATGTGTGTGTTAATGAGAAGAGAATGTGTGTGTAATCAGTAGTCGTTTCCTGTTTCTCGGTCTGCAGGGCCTCTCTCTCTCTTTGGCCTTTGTTTCAAACTCCGTTCAACAACTTCAGGGAAACTACCGTCTTTGGTGTGGTCAGTGTGTATGTGTGTGAATAAGAGTGCGCCTGTTTCTGCACCAATCGATATTTCAGGGCTCTACAGATGTTGTTCGTCCACAAGAGAGAAGGAGAGAAATGTATCAATGTTAGTTTATGTAAGGAGAGCGTGTTTATGTAAAGTTCGCTGAAGCTTCTTGCATTAGGACTTCATCACTGCGAGAGAGAGAGGGATGTAAAGAAAGAGCTTTGCCGTTGTGAGTAATGCAGAGAACGCGATGAAAGATGGATGAAGAGTTATGCCACGAGAAAAGATGGAAGAGTGAAATATTGGAGGGATGGAGAGATGACGAGCGACGAAAGAGGGAAATAAAGAGGGAGAGAGAGATGATCTAGTCATATCCCAGTAGTGTTCCATCACCCCAAACTCACAATAAGCATCGATCCACCTGTACCTGAGTGTGTGTGTGTCGTTCACCGTTGTCTTATTCACACACACACACACATATATGATTGATCACTGAATCAGTCTCTCCAACATTCAGCCATAAAAGCTATAACTGGCCCTCATAAAAGCAGATTTATCAGGCCAGGCCTGCCCGGTGCCCGCACGCCGCCCAAAAGCATGTGACACCTTCATGATTGGGCTGGAATTGAATAAACCTGCACTATTGACGCCCATGTCTGACAAGTCAATCAGCTTCTGGTTCACACACACACACAAACACTAAAACATGAGAATGAAATCTCCTGAAAGACTTTTTGGTTTTCCACATACATTTAATATACAAACAAACTCATAAACACAAACACGTGTGGCCATTTGTGTCACAGCGCTTAAGCGCCCTGCAGGGTTAAATATAAACCAACTCTAACTTAGCTCCCCTTTGAAGCTACTGAAAACCAGCGAAGCTCTAAATAGGAGTAACCAAAGTTCGCAGCGACAAGTTAATTAGGCCGAGTTGTCTTTTTTATCCTCTTTGAAATGTTGCGTTCGGTTGGTTCTGCTTGCAATTAAACCAAAGGGTGTCCGTTTCCTTTTAAACGCTCCTTAGATAAACTCTCAAACATAGCCTTCGCAGAAGTCCTCAGTAAAAGTCGCCCATGCGAAAAGCCTATAGGAATCCAATCGGAGAAAAAGATCACAGGACTGGAGAGGAAATGAGTCCCTTTTTTTTTTAATCCCTAAAACCTACACAGTGAGCATTACAGCTATAGTGAGAGGAAATCAAAGAGCTTAATGTTACATTATCTGCACATAAGGGCATTTTGAAATATCCCATTCCTGAATGACTGATTATTTGGCAATCTTTTAGCACTCACGTTTTGTGCTCGCAATTAAAAAGGTGTGAACGCGTTATGGTGGCAGGCCAAAATGAAAATTGCTGCCGTGTGCCTGCTAGCTAGCACATGTGCGCCCGGTCGCCTCCGAAACACCTGCGTTTGTAGCCTTTTTTAAGTTTAAAGGGTGGCGCTGAAAAGATTGCGTCGTGCGCTAAGTGCCTCTTACATGCGTGATTATTAAAACGTAGACCTGACTGTTTTAATGGCCACAGGAATTTCATTTCCCGCTCTGTTTAAGACACCGAGCGACGGCCTGTGGATGTAATGAGCCTTTTTTGTGGTATCTAATTTCCCATTATGCTGTGAGTGTGTGCGCGCGTGGCTGTTCCTCCGTCGGTAAGCACACCGGATAGGCCTATCTCTCAAATATTAAATATGAGGCTTTAAATTGGACACGGCGTACGGGAGAGCTTGCTGTTAGCTCTCAAGTGCATCACACATCAAAGGCTCTCAGACAGCTCAATAAACGTAATGAATGTTCACCCCCGCCTCGGATCTGAGGTGGTACGTTCTACTACTTCAGCATTAAAATAGTCTTTTAAAGATGATGCTCACAGGACTTTAACTCTTAAAGTCTGACATGTGAAAGTAATGGTCAGGAAGACTTAAATGGAATAGTTTGTTGAACTTTTAGACAACTGTTGACGTGTTTTTGGTGATGCTTTAATCAGGCTTTTATGAATATGGAGGTCATATGCATAGCCTACACGAAGAAGAAAAAACACCCCAGTTTTATTCAGAGGAACAAAAGGAGCAAAAATATATAATTTGGTACTGATATTCATATAGCCAAATGTGAAGAGGAAATTAGCTTGTAATGTAAACCAATAAAAAAATTTTTTATAACAGAATATCAGTGCATATTATTATCAATTGTCACTTTAACACACAATTTCACAGGCAAGGCTTAATCATAGTCCCAGGTTAAAATATAAGGCTAAGTAACCGAGAGACACTTGCATTTAGTGATCTTTAAATATAACTATGCCTTAGTTTTGTCGTTTCAAAAGGGACACTAGTAATGTTTACTTCTAATTTCATGTTTATAAAAATTACCTAGTTGAACTATGGCCTAATCCTGGTTTAGTCAAGCCCTGTTTGTGAAATCAGGGCAATACAGTATATCCAATAATATCTGTATGATACTTAAAAGCTTAATTTTATGAACAAAGCTTGTAAAATGCATGCCTTGATGCATAACAGTGAAGATTAAGAGATTTAGGAATAAAGATACTTCAAATGCCAGATGTTTCGTATTGGATACTCACATTTCAACAGGTTTTTAACAGTAAAAAATAAACCCATTTGCTTATGTTTACTTTATAACAATTTGTGAAGAATTCACAGACAAACAATAACCAAGAAGAACTGCACCACAACTTCATTCTAGATGTTTTTTAAATGATCCTAAAAGACATTTTACTTGCTAAAAAAATATAATCTATCAATAAACTCATTTTTCAGTGAAGTTTAATCATACTGAGACCACAGAAATTTGTATATTAAATATGTTACAGTTGGCTTTATAGGGCTGTATAATTACCCTCCAAAACACCAGGATGTCTATATATATGTGTGTGTGTTACTGTGTTAAATGAAGTTGATATTTCCAGCATGTCCTGTTGCGTTTTAGGTACGCTTCTCCCACCTCACCTAATTTATGTTTTAAAAACGTTACCTCTGACACAGCTGCCGACTTTATCGCACCCCATGGCCAGCATACAGTTTGGGATGTGTGTGTGTGTGTGTGTGTGTGGAAACGAAAGGGAAGTATCTGTGATTACCGCAGCCCCTGTCATAAACCCCTCCTTTCCCCCCGTCCCCCCGAGGTGGCACATTCCAACGGTCGACTGTGTGCCGCACAGTGCCTGAGGCCACACTTCAGGAGAGACTTCTCAACCCCGAAAATCAGCGGTGTGAATACAAGTCCAGCACTTCCCACCTATGTTTTTGAGAAGAAAAAAAAAATGCATCCCCCCGTGGCCCCTATAAGGCTCACGGTTTGAATAGCGCATTGTGCTGCAGACTACTGGTTCTGTTTTAGGCCGGCCTGTGTTATTGCGCCCGAGTCACGTCTTGTCATTCCCGCTGTCAAAGCAATTAACTTCATGTTAGCCAGAGAACACAATCTATCTGTTTCGCACCCGACCGTCTGGCGCAACGGGTCCCGCCACTTACACGAACGCGTTTCACATCCAAAACATAAATTGTGCTTGTACTAACTGATCCTCCTGAGAAGACCGCAGCAACTTTTCAGGCTCTTAATGATGAATTGAAGATGTGTGATGTTGCAATAAAGTGGCGCATATTGCATTTAAACAATCAATCTGTGGTAGCTGTTCTTCAAATATAAAGGCTAAATTATTCAGCATGTACGTGGACGTTTTGGGAGCTCAGCCAGTTTTGTTTTCACTCAGATGTGTGTGTGCTTGGAGATGAAACATAGGCCCCTCGTCATGCATTCGGGCCCCGGGGCCCGCAGGGGACGCGACGGGTGAGACTGCACAGACGGGGCCAAGATGATGGGGTACTAATTCAACACAACGCACTCCTGAAATAGACGGCAGAAACACTCTCTCTCTCTTTCTCTGTGACCCTGGCGAATGAAAATAATCTTAAATAATTAGGAGCGAGCCAGGGACCGGGTGAGAGGGTAAACACGGCGCAGGCGCGACGGACTAAGCCAGGGCACTTCAGAGGAGGGGGGCACGCTGACCCCGTCCACATAAAGCTGTGATTTATGGCATGCAGGGCGCAGCAGCGGGGATGCGGTACCTCTCTCAGAGAACCAAATTACTGAGGTGGAGATTAACACACGCGCTACGGGCCTACTTCCAGATCCGAGGAAATTTTTTATTTACATTTTTCCACTTTCATTTCCTCCCTTCTCTTTAATGGTAATTGGTTGGTGTTAGGAAAGAGAGCTCTAAAAGCCCCTCAAGAGTGTTTTATTTAGGGATACAGATGGAGAAGAGTGGCAGTTTTGTGTGCCGCGCATGCAATATTTTTTTAAAATGTCAAAACATGCAGAATTGCACCGACAGACGTGCCACCCTTAATAAATCACCTTGTCAAGTTTTAATGTTATTTGTTTGTTTTTCACGGTAAATTATCTAGGTTTTGTTGCAAAAGAAAACTGCTGAATAAAGTAGAAACAATATGTTTGTTTCCCATTTGAAAAAATTTTTTAACCACTTCAAATGAACAAAATACTTTATTGATTGATTTCTGTTATTGTCAAATGGTATAGCCATCATGCACTAAAATAAACAGGATGTTTTCAGGTGAATTTTGTTTAAAAAATATTATTCGGTTTTAATCCGAAATATCAAGTTTTCTTAATCTGACAAGAACAGAACATGCCTTTTTGTAAAAGTGATATTTCTAAAAGCTTAATGACTTTGACATGCAGTCAAAGGGCTTTTCTCTGCGTTATGTTTTTCTTGTCACTGATGTTCAGCATGGATTCCTGCATACATTTGGTGGAAAACTCCCAAAAAAAAGTCTACTTAAGAGCACAAATGAAACTAATGCAGTAATAGTATTTATATCCCCTTACTGATGTTGTCATTAAAGTTGTTGACGATGACGTTGTTCTTGTATCCGTCTATCTGAAATGTAGAGTTAAAGTTGAAGAACATTATAGCTGTTTTCATTAGGTTTTCAAGCTATTAGAGGCAAACAAAAGATGACTAAGTGGTAAGGAGTCTCAGCCCCGGGCTCCAAATTGGTCGGTTGGAGCAGTTTTAAATGAGTTTTGGTTGGGCCCATTGATTGAGTGGCCCCGCACTTTAAATTAATAGCTGGTTGTGGAGTCCAGCGTCTGCAGGGAGGCGCGGTGCAAGCTTAATGCAGCTTTTCGCTCCTGTCAATGGGAGGTCTATCTCGATGAATGGTTGAACTATTTCATGTGGATTTGGCTGCGATATTTTCCTTTTCTCCCCCCCCCCCTTTCCCGTTAGGATGTGCTGGAATGCATCTCGTACACAGTGTTTCCATTAGAGCGCGACTCCAGGGCCGAGGAAGACCGCGGGGAGCAGCTCCTTCCCGGCGTCAGTTTCTCGCCCATCTGGGATTCCCCTCCGTACAGCTTTAGCTAACAGCTTAATGCGAGCGGTCCAGCGCTAGTTCACTGCAAATAAACAGATCCGAGCCGCCTGCCTGCTTTCCAAACTATTGCGTCTTGGAGAGGGACGGTGAACGCGTAAAGCTGCATCCAAACTTTAGCGTACTGATTTTATGTAGCGAAGCAAAATACAAAATGTAGCTTTAAAGCGCTCCAAAACAAGCAAACAAATAAAACAAGCGTCACCAAGAACATTTTGAAGCAACTTCAAAGCGCTTTCTCAAAAAAATATATATATAAATAAGTTATTTTAATTTGTTATTCTGTTGAAAGAGCTTATGAAAAGCCAAACATTTAAAATCCTTTTAAATCCATTCAAACTTTGAACTGCTGTGTTAAATGTTATTTTAATATTAATGCTGCTGCCTGCTTTAAGTAAAAAATTATTGTAGAAAGAAGGGGGGGGGGTTATTTTTTTTAAATGGTTACATAAGTATAATAATTTATTATTTATTTAAAAATAATTTTGTTTTAAAATGTGCTTAATATTCAAAAAGAAATGCCAATAAAATAAAACAAGGCGTATTAATGTGGCGTATCAAACGTGCAGGAAGCCATTTTTTGTCATGTGACAAGAAACCCATAAAACAGAAAAGACCTCTTTGCACCCTCAGTACCTTAAGTCTTTTTATGTAGTGCTTTTTATGAAGCATGCAAGTTTTGTTCAGGTGAAGAGTTTGAGAAAAGTTTATCATGCTAATCACTGCCTAATAATAGGCTAAATTATATTGTAACAAATAAAATTGATAAAATTGTAAAATAAAATTAATAATAATCTTTAAAAGTTTGAAAACTTTTTGAAAGCAGCCTAATAATTTTGATCATTCTGTAGGGCTGTTTTAGTATTGTTTTACTTGTTACACCACCACATTTTCAGAGTCAAAGACTGCATAATTATGCATGTGCTTTAAACTTGATTGTTTAAAAGGATTTCTTTTGAAATCATCTCTGAAATCTGTAGCGATTTGTCATTGATCCATGCGCAGTCAGCTCTAACGTGTAGTTTAAACAAGCACCCAAACAAAACAAATCTACTATCTAAATGATACTGCTTCTATTTAATAAATTCATTATAGGGTCGTATTAAATTCTGTTTTATTGAATTCAATCTTGGTTAAGCGTCGAGTTGCATTGTAGGTCGTTCGGGCGATTTTCTATTTGGAGGCAATACAACTGAATCTTTCATGTTCCATCTAGCAATTTGACGCCTTAATGTGTACGGCGTTGTGTGCAGCAATTTCGCAGCCGTGAAAAGAAATGACTCCCGGTCTCGGTAGCTCCACAGCTCCGCGCTTGACTGATGCGCTTCCCTCCAGAGAGAGAGAGAGAGAGAGGCGGGCAGTTCTCTAAATAATACAGTCTCTAGACTCCTCGAATCTATCGAATTAAACATTTGTGCCCATTCAAATACTGCCTGCAGGTTTTTCTCTACACACATGACATTAAACAACGTGTCACCAATGCACAAAACTGCAACTTCACTCCTGCGGAAAGTTTTCAACCCCGGTTCACTACGCCATCTACCGGAGACGCACGAGGTGGCGCTCCAGGAGTTGCCCCTGCCCCGTGGGCTCTCTCTTACCCCGTGTTACCCCTGGCTTGGTACAGATACCACCGGCCCTTTTGTTTATCTGCTACGGCTTCCTCCTTTTCTGAACAATTCAGCGGAGGAGCCTCTATCACCAGCCTCCATCAGACCCCGGCGAGGCCAGGCAATCACTTTCCCAGATTACTTGTATTTAATACACAATGCATCATAAACCAAATCCCTCATCCTGACAGGGAGAAAATAGAACAGCTCATAGCTTGAGCTTTCCCAATTTATGGCTAAATTAAAAAGGCTTCCAACAATGGACAAGTCGAGGAATGGCAGGAAATCGATGCGCGGCGGACCGGGGTCTCTTTGCGGTTCTCAAGGAGCGCGGGTGTATGGGAATCTTTGGCGAGGGCCGCCGTATTTACACATGATTTTTCCTGTCCTTCCTCCGCTTCTGCCCTGCGATTTCATTAAACAATGGACATTATCTAGACCTTGAGTTCAATGTCAAAGATAGGCCAGGGAGACATATTCATCTTCATCAGAGTCATTAAAGCACAGTCAATGGATTGCGCGTCTTACATGCGCTGGACTCCAAAAGTCTCACTCTTTTAACATCAGGGGCTAAAGCAACATAAGTTCTTTAGAATCTAAAAAAAATAGTGTTAATTGCCAAAGCACTTGAAGAATCTTTATTTTAAACAATAGGCTGGATAAAAATAATAATGCATAACAAAACGCGAATCCTGCAAATGACCGCTGCATTGCAAACACATCATGGAAAAGGCATTTTATTCTAAAAAGATGTTGTTAAATGTTTTCTCGTAAAAAGCTTGAAGATTTAAAGAAAAAAGCGGCTTGTTTAAATCATGCATTTGTGTGAAGAGATGGGAGAGGATTTATTTTGCCTGTTCAGTCGTGGGTTAGGAGCAGGTGTATTGTGCATGAGGGGAAAACTTAAGAAATGTGAAAAGTTAAAGTAGCCCTATTGGTGTTTAGCCTACTAAAGCTAAATGTTGGTTTTTGCATTAGTCGTAATGTTAATTGCACGTCGTTTAGTCTTAAAGAAAACAATCTAACGGAGTTGCACCTCAGTGCGCTTTCCCTTGCGCGAGCCTCTCTCGTTTTCGCGAGCTGGGAGGGAAAACGCCGCTGATTTCGTGATTGCTGGATGGCTTCATCAAAGCGGGGAAATTCGGGTCTATCCACGAGCAGCCCCGTCCCGACCTCGCGCTGACCTCGCCTCTCCGCGAGCGTGGGGGAGCCTCGCGCAACTTCCGACCCGGTGGACACGCGAGACAGGTCCCCCCCTCCTCCTCCTCCTCATCCTCCTCCTCCTCCTCCTCCTCAGCGCATCTCCCTCGCATGGGACAAGAGAGGATCCACTGGAAGGGGACAGACAGAGACACTCCTACGCGTTCAGATCAGTGAAGGTGGACGATCCTCCTGTTTCTTTTTCACACTCTTTCACTCCGATGCCAGGAAGAGGGACAGTGAATTAAACAGACCGACTCCTGGGGACTTTCAGCCGCACGATTCTCGGAGTGAAGTTGGACAAAGTTTTGTCCGCGGGGAAATTTAGCGTGATAAGAGCAAAACGGGAGGAGAGAGACAGCGAGCTTTTTTTTTTCCTCCTCCTTCAGCAAGAGACACGGGATACATACCGCAAAACACAACGAGCTTCACTCGGGGCTGTTGTGAGCTTTTTGGTGCCGTTTCATTGATTCATTCTTCCCAGCGAGATTTCCTAGAGTTCTTAAGGTAGGCGGTTTATGTCCTTATATCAGCGTTTCTCTCTGACAAGCCGCGAATTAATGGTCAAATAAAAGTCCATTCATCCTTCACCTTTGAACTTGTTTAATTGTATCGAAACGAAGGGCTTTGGTTCTTTGCTCTGAAGCGTAAAGCTTAAATGCATTGCGTGTCGCTAACATCTCTAGCTTTTTATTTTGTATTTCTCTATAGATTTTGTACTTTTGGAGTATTTTAGTTTTTTCCCCCCTGAGTAACATTTCATTGCCCTTTATTTACTTACCGTGCTATTTTTCTTTTAAACAATTTTATGACAAATGCACCATTTTCCAAATTAAACAAATTTTGTTCAGTGAAAGTGGCAGATGGGTTCTCATCACAAGACAATAGTAAATAAAACTGAGCTGACAAATGTTTTTAGCTTTACGAGTTTAGTTTGTAGTAATACAATTTTTTTTATTCTTTTTCTAGAAAAACACATTCATAGACCGTTGTAGCTAATGCACTTTATTTTGCCACGTATCCTATTTATTTGACATGTAGTTTTTACCCATTTATTTAAACACCGATTATTTGTTTTTATATTTCTTTTAAAGAAGAGAGAGATGGTGAGAGGATCAGGGTTGTTTGGGAGGGGGTGCATTTGCGCGCGGTGGATTTGTTTGGCTTCAAACAACAAACTCATAAAGCCTACATGTAAAAGAAATGTTTCGTTTGCACCGTTTTTTATCCGTTAATAATGTGTTCATATTTGTTTCACATCACGGGAAGAGCGAGAGAGAAAGTTTGCACGGACTGGAACGGTAGTTTGGCAGCTCTGTGAAAGATAAACCACGTTATTTTTGTTTCGAGAGTTTTGGCAGAAAATGTAGTAATGTCAAGACTGTTACTGGGCAGAATGTATTTGTTAAATATTTGTAGTTTTTGCTAAATCATTGGGTTTGCATGCAAATCTGCAATTTTTAGGTTGTTTTTTAGGTACAAATTTGTATTTTCAAATATGTATTGCAAAACCTTTAAATAGCTTGTTATGGATATTTGCTGAACTAGCAACTAGGTATTAAAATATATACATTATATTTCATTCTTTAGGCCTGTTTCACAAAACAATATTTCATTAAATGCAAAAATAGCATTGCTGTGTATGACTTACTTGAGCAGATGCCAGCGAGCTGAACCACTAGATGATGTTTAAGAAGAAGTTAAGAATGTTTTTTGTTTGTGGCTTTCACGCAATGATTAAAAAGCAAAGGTGAAGAGTCTGCGAGAGAGGGAGAGAACTGAAGTGTGTGAAGAAGATGTTGTCAGAGTTTCCTAGAGAAAGTGTGTGTGTGTGTGTGTGTGGATAAGTTAGACATATCTGTATCGCCGTTTTCTAAGCCTCAGTGGGTGGCATGAGATTGTAGTCACTGCACAGTAATCTGTAAAAGTTCAAGATCAAAGGCTGATCTCTCTCTCTCTCTCCCTCTCTCTTGTCTTTCTCTCTCAGAGCGAGCAGACAGGTTTGGATGGGAGCGTGTGTGATAGCAGGAGCTGGCTAAGGCACGTCCAGATCTCTCCATCCACCCACCAACACAACCTCACCGCCTGCCAGATACATGAGCAGGTACGTGGAGAACACACACACACACTCCAAGCACCTGCATGGCCGACATAATGAAGTGTTTAAAGGTGTTTCTGCTATCTTTAATAGCAGATTCCTTCTGCATTCTCGTTCAGTGTGTGCGTGTGTCACTGTGTTTTTGTGTTTTGCTCTTTTGTATCTTGGCTGCAGCGTGAAGGACCACAGGCCAGGATCACACACACACCCACACACACTCTCTCGGTCAAGCATGATGATAATCACACGTTTTGTATCTTTACGCTCGGATATGAGGGACGACGAATTCCTGAATCCTTATGGAGTGAAAGACAGTTAGAAAGAGAGTCTAAGAGAGAGAAAGAAGACAAAGAGAATGAGTCACTTCCATAAATTCACAGCTTTTTTTCACAGCCACTAAATTTTACCGTTTACTTTTTATTTTCTTCCTTAAAAGGTTAAATCAATTCTGTGAGGTTAGTTTGTCATTTTTTGGTGAGAAAAAGTGACTTAAAGGTTGATGTCTATATTTGAAATGAAACAGTGTAGTGTAGTTGGATTAAGATTAACTGGATTCACTGAGTTGGACTGAACCAAATTTGACTAGATTGAGTTATATTGTGAAGTTGAGTTGAGTTGAACTGAGATTAAATCGAGTTGTATTGGAGTTAAATAAAGTTAAGTCAAGTTGAGCTGGATTCAATTAAAATGAGATTAAACTTGAGTTGGGTTGAAATAAAGTAAGATGAGGTGAAGTGAGTTAAACTAGATTAAATTAAGATTAGTTAAAACAAATTAGACCAGCCCGGAGTAACCTGAGATTAGTGTGGATGGACTGGATTTAATCCCGACTGCATTGATGTGGCCTAAAGACAAGTGGATTTAAATGGAGTTTAGCTGGGTTGGATTGGGTTGAGCTGAATTTTCGTTGTGCTTTCTTAAACCACTACACAGCACAGCAAGCTAAATCTAACAAAACAATAATCATGCTATCAGGATTATTTTGGAGATATCAGCATCCAAATCACAGAGTGAGATACTCAGCGGTTATGGAATTAACTCACCATTTGCCTGTCTTCAGATAACAGAGAACTCTCAAAGCACCAGTCGGCCTTTTCAAGTGACATGACGTATGCTGAGGATTCATTCACATGTTAAACAGGCCAATTGTATTTTCCATATTCAGCTTTGCAAAGAGAGATGCACTAGAAGCATCAAATCAAAACGTTTCTTGATCTTAAGTGTTTTTGATGTTTGACCAGTATGCTAATGATGAGAAAGCAGGACTGTGTGGCGGCTGGAAGGTCTAGATTTTCCAAATATTTGACTTTTCTAAAGGTTTACATAAAGAGAAAGAGAGGAAGAGAACCTGTTCAGACACAGTATTATGATATGGGCCATAATTGTTAAACTATGACACCTTGTCATAACAAAGAGTTGGGCTTAGACTTTATGGCTTCCGGCATCCCACATGTTTTTATAATCACGCTGTACCTCCTTATAGCGACAAAACCTGGAGAGAGAGATACAAAAGACTGACCGTTATCAGTTTTCATAAAGAATAGACTCTGGCTGCGTGGAGGTGAAGGAATGTGCTCTTCTTTTTCCGATACCACTCTTTTTTCACCTACAGCTTCCCTTTAAGATGTTATCTAGGAAAATTAACCAAATTGTTGGTCTGATTTGAATCATTAATGCATAAATAATTCTTTAAAACTGAAAAGCGGAAAATTTGCACGAAACAAAACGCTAAAATTCATTTGCCGCTTGAATATTCTTAGTTAAAGTGTTACCTAGAACAATTAACAGGAAGAAAATCCATGGCTGGACAGATATTGATCGACTTGGACGCAAGAAACGCTGATTGTCCGATTATTCCAGCTTATCACTCGTCACCTTTTCACTGGACTTGGGGAAGGGGGATTTCAGTGAGAGGCGTTGGTCGGTGTGAGAGTGTTTTTCATTCCTACAGTGCTGAACGAAGGATCTAATGGACCTGTTTATCAGGACATCAGTCGACTAACATCCGTTTCTCATAGACACTTACACAATAGAGCCGAGCTGTGCGAGTCTGTGTGTGTGCGGTGCTTGTATATGAAGTGACCTCTCTTACTTGGAGAGGAAAGTGTTGCACTGTTTGCTTCAGTAATCGCTGAAGTCAAGGTAACGATTATGCAGTGCACTTCTCCGTGCTCTCAAAGTCAAGTGCATGTGTATCTTAAAGTCTTGGAACGATAAGCCCTGGTGATAAATGTTTAGTCTTCTGTGATTCAGTATGGGCTAGAATTGGTCATATTAATTCTCCAGGTACACTGAGGTCAAGGTATAATAGAGGCCTGTGTGTTTAAGGTAAACTTCAATCTTTAAGGTTGATTCAATCTGTTATTATAAGCACTGAACGTTTACAAGTTTACAACCTTCACTTACAAGTTATCCTGAACCTGCCAGACATCCTAACCCAGACAGCTATCAAATGAGGACGTAATCAAAATTATTTATTTATTTAAATATTTATAACTTTTTTATTGTTATTACTTTCTTTTGGAAACTTCTGAGATGTGTGTGTGTGTGTGTGTGTGTGTGATTTATTTATTTGCTTTTAGTATATTTATTTTTTATTGTATTTTTTGTTTATTGTATTTTCATATTGCTACATATATATGAAAATACTTACCCAAAATTAAGGGAACATCCAGAGAGTGTTTTATTTTATTTTACTTTATTTGATTATATTTTATTTTAGGACATTTATTTATACCTTTGGGAACATCCATTGATTTATTTAGTTAGTAGTTAAAGTACATTTACAATATATTTGAATGCATATTTGTATTACTTCACACTTTAGGTAGATATTAACATTTAGATCATTTTATTTTGCTTTTTTAAACATCCAAAGTGAATTATTCAGATCGAGCTAACTTCTGTGGTCAGTGTTCTCTAGCTATAGTAACATAGTCTTCCTCGTCCTGATATATAATGTTCTGTTGTGGTTACCACTCAGAAGTCCTCCCGATAATACCCATTCATCCTCTGAACAGTGTGTGCAAGCGTGTGCATCTGAAAAGACTCATAGGTTGGCACTCACCCTTGGCACTGAAGAACCTGGGATGGGTTGCCAGGAGTGATGCCCAGTAAACTCCCCTGATCTCTGAGCTTGGCTGGCCCGCTGCGTCCCTGGCCAACAAGTTGTATGAGTCTGTGTGCCCGTATCATTCACCCCACGGCCCCTCACACCGCGTTTGAACAGCTCTGCCTTTGTCTCGTACTCACAATATTATTGTGGCCCTTTGCTCCCTGTCTTTGTGCGTGAGTGTGTGCGATAAAAACACACACACACTCTCACAGAGAGAGGGTCGCCTGTGACATTACAAGTACAAGATATCAGAGATCTGCAGGAAGGCACCAGAAGGGGTAGACGGGTCGTGAAAGTGTGTGAGAGAGATTCCGTTCTCATGTTGTCTTGAGGGTCTTGCTAGTTCCCTGTATTCTCCTGTTAAACAATGGAGCAGGACTCGGTCCCTCTGTGTCCCCTGCGGCCTGCTGGGTCTTGTACACACACACACACACACACATAATGACCATGGCGTTTCCAAGAGGTCTCCACCTCTCTGTTGCCTTTATCATAGTATCGTGAGTTTTTGTGCACGTCTGTCTGATTGTGTGACATCTCTAATAAGAATGCTCAAATGTCACCACCAGACCGAACAGGAAGTGAGCCATCTAATGCCTTCAAGGCTTGCCAAAAATAACACCATCCAAATAACACAACTGTTTCTCCCACTACCTATTGTGTTCACGCAGGAAGTGTGTGTGTGTCAAACAGATAGGTCTCTTTTCGGATTCTTTAACATCGTCTCTTTCAAACACACACACGCTCAAGCTCAGGTTCCCATCATTGTTTGTCCATCAAAATGTATTGTCATTTGAAATCATTTATTTTTTATTTCACATGCTCCTGAAAATACAGAGCACTCCACTATTTGGAAAATCCTGAGGACCTGTAAACTAAAATCAAAAGTAATTGCGATAAAGTAAAATACTGAACTGACACTAAAATCTGACTTGTTGGTAATGTAAAGTCTATCAAGTTTGATTAGTTTATAAGAAAATGTATTGCTTAATATTAAATAAGATTTTTTTTTTTTTCAAAATGGATTCACTGATCAATTTAATGCGTCTTTGCTGAGTATCTTGTCTTAAAAAAAAATAATAAACATTAAACGTTAGTCTGTTAGTATTTCCCATGTTAAACATCTATCTCTCTCTCTCTCTAGATCTTTTACCGTGTGGTCCGAGAGGTCCAGCCGGGTGAGGAACTCTTACTGTTCATGAAGGCTGAGGATTTTTCATGTGAGACCATGGCTCCAGACATACACGGTGAGTTTACACTCGTACACACATAAACACACGCAAACTCGCTCGCTTGCTAACTCGCTCATTCTATTGTCCTGTAGAAGAGCGTCAGTACCGTTGTGAGGACTGTGACCTGAACTTTGAGACTGGTTCGGAGCTGTTGGACCATCAGAAGCATGCGTGTGGTACCCCGCCTTCCTCCGGCTTCAAGCTGTCTAAGCAGGGTCTGCCCAGCGCCGCAGACGATCCTGATCTTGACCCGCTGCACTTACGCACTCACCCCCTGAACTTACCCCGCTCCCCACAGGAGTGTAAGGAGTGTGAGCAGGTCTTTCCGGATGCCCAGAGGTTAGAACATTGCTATTTGAATATTTTCTTTTATTTTATTGTAAAACACTGCAGTTTTGCTTTATTTTATCTTAAAACAATTGTAACAATTTCAAAAAGTTATTTTAAAATGCTGCGGTTTTAATTCATGCGCCTACCAAAACACACTCAAATCTGATAATTCTTTTCTGTCTGTCTCAGTTTGGACACTCACTCTCTGTCTCACTCCGATGAGAGGGAATATAAATGTGATCAGTGTCCGAAGGCATTCAACTGGAAATCAAACCTGATTCGCCACCAAATGTCACACGACAGCGGCAAGCATTATGAATGTGAAAACTGCTCAAAGGTAGAGTCCAGACATTAGAAAAGATGTGTGCAAAAACAGGCATCTCTTACTGTAACAGTTCTGTTACATCAAACAATAAATGCAATCAATAATCATAAATAGTTAGGGAAGCAAAGACTTGTCATAGAAACTGAAAAATTATTTGTTGTTGACTTCAGAGTCAAGAGACTTATTGCTCCAGTTAGAGCTAATTCATCAGCAGCAATTGTTCACAATTACATTTTGTACAATTATCAGTTCTGGTACTTTTGATTGCCACTTTGATGTCCAGTCAAAACCACTTGAGATCCACTCCAATATGATTCCTGCTATCTCTAGGCTGTGTATGTAAACTTTGTCCGTATATCTCCCTCTCTTTACCCAGCAGGTGTTCACAGACCCCAGTAACTTGCAGAGGCACATTCGCTCTCAGCACGTGGGGGCGAGAGCTCACGCCTGCCCCGACTGCGGCAAGACCTTCGCCACCTCCTCGGGCCTTAAACAACACAAACACATCCACTCTTCCGTCAAGCCCTTCATATGTAAGTCACTCAGACCCTTCATATGTAAGTCTGCATGCTTTCTACTCTGATCACAACACCGCAGAGCTGGAGAGCTCCAGCATCCTTTTGAAATCCTCGCCAAATGTAAAATTGTTGATTCTAGATTGGTTGCCTCAACTGGTATTTAAACACAAGTATACCTTTAATGCACTGTAACTCGATTTGGATACATTAAATGAATGAACATAGATAGATTTGAGTTTTTTAAAATCTGGTTTTGAAAGACTGGTGGAGCTCTCCAGCTGGCCTGGGTTATCCAGCACTTATGTTCATTTCAAATCGGTCTATAATCCCTATCTTGCACTTTTTAAAGTCAACATGAAAGCGCATTTGTAACCCATGTTACTTCTAACATGTGACGCGTTTCAGTATTCAGGTAGAAAAAGTACTTTTGTATTGTCTTGGAATTTGTTGGAAAAAGTGGAGGAGAATCAGAAAACAGTTGTTGTTTTAGAGATTTTTTTATTTTTTGTAATTTTGTTCTAATAAATCATACACACTAAGAACAGGAAAATGTGTTAAGAAATAAAATAGGGTCATATTTGAGTTCATGTTGTCTTTAACATGAGGTACAGAGGAGCAATAATATATATATATATATATATATATATATATATAATAAAATATTATATATAGGTATTATTAATATTAGTGAGTAATTGTTTATTATTATTATTTGCATCTAATTAATTTTCCTATTAATTAATATAAATATTTAATTAATATATTAGTACTTTATTTTGTTAAAATGTGTTATTCTGTGTTTATTTGCTAACCTAAACCTAACCTAAAATGGCTTTTTTTGCAGGCTGTTATGTTTGATATGCTGTATTTATTGACTGTGCATGTTTGTGTTTGTAAGTGTGCTGTCTCTGTCCATGTGTACACTTGGTGCTGTGGTGTGTGATGATTTCCATTAAATCAAATCTAGAGTAAATGACAATATTATACAGTACATACCAACATAACCATGGTCTTATAATCTTATCAGTCTTTTGGAGTGCTCACTTTACCCTTCATTTCCTTACAATGCATGTCAATACCTTTGCCCGTCTCAATTTCAATGCACGACCTTTGACCTCCGACCTCATACGCCAAAGACCTCAATTCTTAATCTCATCCTGCATAAAGAGCTCACTTGCCCCTCATAACGATTTAAACATCTAAAATCATACTGCGCCCTCTGAACTTTGCACGATTGAACTTCATGCATTGACCCTCGAAGTGCTGATCCCACACAGCTCGTGTAGACATTCCCCCCACCGCCACCACATATCAGACAGTAACTAGCTTGCTAACTCTGGCCATTCCAGGAAAATCACTACCACATGCAGGCTGACTCGTACAGAAACTAACACACAGCCATTTACAGCAATCAGCATTTGAACAAGCACAGCTAACAACACTTAATGACTTCGCAACAACACACACACACCGAACTACACCACACACATGCACTTTGAAGCATGCAGGAGCAAATATACGCTCTGTAAACCAAGTGAGTCTTATTGAGTCTTGTTTTTATCATTTGTTAACATTAGTGCAGTAATCACATTCAAAGTAAAAGTTTATGTGTACTGTTGTATATATAAATACACAGCCGTGCATGTATGTGTTTAAGAAAATTATATGACGTTTATATATGAAACATATTAAGATAAAATATATATGAAAAATATATGAATATAATTGCGTAATTAGTGACGAAATATAAACTGTATGTGTGTGTATTTTTATTTATTTTTAAAATTATTTGGATGGGATTGATTGCCATTGTAATTTGACAGCACTAGTTAGCTAACATTTCAAGTCTGTACTGATTAAAATATAATTCTGTCAAATTGTATTCAGTTTCATTATTCCAAATTAGTCTCAATAGGTTTTGAAACGGAGCCATCAACTCACCCGTGTCTTTGTTTGCACGTATCTGCTCATATACTTAATTATGGACTTGTTACTAAAACAAATGTTGACAAAAATATTGTTAATTATTCTAAACTTAAAGAGAAAATCTCCCTTTTACACAAACACTCATACACATTCATTTTTACTACTGGCTGTTCACCACTGCGGAATGTGTTTATAATATTTCTTTACGGTTTATTAAGACCTGACAAAACACAGCACTCTGAAGTGCCCACAGATATTCCCTCACACACGCCCCAAATTTCACACCTGTTCATCCGAGTGTATCCAGTTGTTCAGTTATATAAGCAATGTGTGTGCGTATGTCTGCTGTGCTTTCTGAATGCACGATATCCAAGCAGTATGGTGAACAGAAAAACCAACCGCAAGCTCTTAAAGTGATAGATTACCAAAAATGAAAATTCTGTTATTTACTCACCCTTGCCTAGTTCCAAAACTGAAAGCATTTCAAAAGCAAAAGTAAAATATATCCTGTCTTTAAGTCATACTTTTACCCTGAACTAATATTTACATCCCATCTCTTGATTAGTCTGTTTGAGTGACTGACTCTATAAACACACATCATGGTAGAACATCCTCTAATTCCGCACCTCACACCTCATGCAATCCGACAGGGATTAGTAAAACCACCCGCTAGATTCCATAAATTTAAAAAATGTCACATTTGCAATAGGATATGCGATTATGAATATAAATTATATAAATGCGAGTGGTTAAAAGGCTCTGTTTCACACTAGAGGTGTTAGACCGGTAATGTATAGGCTGCTTTTATCACTTTCAGAGTGTGCGTTAGGGATTTAACTGTATACACTGCTGTGAGGATGGAATGTGTGTGCAGAGACATTGACAGCAAGAGTTTAGGATTCATCATGAGATTTAAGAATGTTGTTTGACGACTGAATAGTGTGTAATGATGTGAGATGTCTGTGTGTGTGTGTGTGTGTATGATAGACAGAGACGTCGCTTGGTCCATGGGAACGGACCTGCGGGAGAGGATTCATTCAACTCTGTTTCCTTCTCACGCTTAAAATAGAGCCATTGTGATGTCCTTGTCTGTGTGTGTGTGCACCTGCATTTGACATTGCATTCTTTTGTCTGCCATCCTTGCTTATCCTTGCTGCATTTTTCATTGTTTTGTGAATGAATGTATGTATGGGTGGCATGGCTAAACTGACCATCCATTTACGCCGTATGTCCATGTCTCACTGTGTCTAGGTGAGGTCTGCCACAAATCTTACACGCAGTTCTCCAATCTGTGCCGCCACAAGCGCATGCACGCGGACTGTCGCACTCAGATCAAGTGTAAAGACTGCGGCCAGATGTTTAGCACCACATCTTCCCTAAACAAGCATCGTCGCTTCTGCGAGGGTAAAAACCATTTTGCTGCTGCCGCGGGAGGGTTGTTTGCCCAGGGCATGGCCCTCCCTGGCACCCCTGGCCTGGACAAATCCGCACTGGCTGGAATGAGCCATGGGAGTCCTGGTTTAGCAGACTATTTTGGGACGAACCGGCACCATGGTGGGCTGACATTCCCAGCAGCCCCTCCAGCCTTCCCATTCAGTTTTCCAGGACTTTTCCCATCAGGACTTTACCACCGCCCCCCTCTAATCCCATCCACGTCACCCATTAACGCCCCTCCAAGCGGTGAACTACGAAAGAGTCCACTGCTTTCTTCACCCATCTCTGGATCACATGAGCTCATGAAGAGTTTACGCAAGGATTCTTTCAACGGGGAGAGCGAGAGCATGGAGCATCAAAGGGAAGGACCTGTCTCTAAACCAAGGCACGGTGGGAAGATGAGCGACCAGTCGGAGAGTAGTGATCTGGACGACGTCAGCACTCCGAGCGGGAGTGAGCTGGAAAGCACTTCAGGTTCAGAGTTGGACAGTGAAGCCGAAAGCGACCGGGAACGTGTGAGAGTGCGGGAGAACGGGAAAGGCCCAAAAAGGAAGTCCAGCGGGTTCAACGATGCCCAAAGCCCAACTCTTGTCAGCTCCAGTAGTAGTAGCAACACCAATAACGGAAAAGACTTCCCTGTGCCCGGGCTCATCCCGCCATCTTTGGACGAGCAAACGGCTGTTTCCGGTGCTGTTAATGACTCAATCAAGGCAATTGCCTCCATTGCTGAGAAATACTTTGGTTCTACTGGACTTGCAGGCTTGCAAGATAAAAAAGTTGGGGCATTGCCGTACCCCTCAATGTTCCCTCTATCATTCTTTCCTGCCTTCTCTCCATCAGTCTATCCTTTCCCAGAAAGGGAGCAACTTAGACCTCCAGGCCACAAAGGGGAGCCGGAAAGCCCTCCAGTTGAGGGTAAAAAAATTCAGGGCAGAAATGCTGAATCACCTTTTGACCTCACCACCAAACGGAAGGAAGAACGTCTTGCTGCTACTTGCGCTCCTTTGAAACCAGAAGCCTCACATGTACAATCATCCAACCAGGATCAACCGCTGGACCTGAGTCTCGGTGGACGAAGTCGAGGAAAGAGGGTAAAAGGGGACGAGTTAAAAAAGAACCCAGTCTTTGGAGAGGAGAGGGTGGAACCAGAGCCACCCAAGGCCGACCCATCCCTCCAACACGCAAGACCTACGCCTTTCTTCATGGATCCCATTTACAGGTACTGTCAATCACATGTCCTTTCTACCCTCTTAGCTTAATGGAATAGACTTAGTTTGGTTCAACTTACTATGAGAACTGATAGAAGTTTAACATCAGCAGGGTTGAGAAGAGAAAGATGAACGATCCTTTCGAGGTCCTCAAGGACAAGTATATGCGGCCCGCTCCTGGATTTCTCTTCCACCCGCAGGTGAGATTTGTCAGAATATTTTCCCACTGCTAACCCCATTTAATTTTATCACCTCGTCCCTACAGCCCTGCACAAATCATTAGCCTACTTTGAAATGCCTCTCTCTGTGCTTCTGGAGTCAGTGTTCATGCAAGCTGTTCCATACTCAGATGCAAATAAAAAATAGTGCATGACCAATTTAAAAGTTTGTAGTTCCCACCATTGGTGCAAAAAAGTGGTGTGCCGCAATTTCACACATCTGCTTTACTTAAACAATAACGTGATTATAAACTAATTTTTTAGTTCCACTAGTGGTGCAGAAACTGCTTACAGCTGCTTTAAAATAAGTTCAGCGCATTAAACAAATTCAAAGCAGTTTTAAATGCTGACATAACATAACTTGTCCCATTGAATGCAATTTCTATTATTGACAAAACAACTCTTTGTGACGCTAGTATCGACGTAATAGCTACAGTATGTTGGTAGTAGCTTTACGGGGCCCCAGTGTTTTAGCATTAGCATAGCAACTTGAGTTTTTTTTTTTACTGAGTAATCAAGTCCAGATGTCAGATTCAGACAGGGTGGGAGTTTTGTGACATGTCTCTGTGTGGGTGTCTTTGATTACGATGTCACAATATGATATCCAGCTAAACTGCCAGACACTGACCCCTGTCCCTAGATGGTGACTTTGTAACTGTGTGTGTGTTTATTGTAAATCTGTGCTATTTATGTGATTTGTGCATCTGGAAAGAGTGATTTTGTCAGAGTGTAAGTGTGTGGTTTTGTGCCTAAGTGTCTCATTAGTGTGTATTAAGTAACCTGTCTGCTTTATGTCATTGTGTGTTCGGTATCAGTGTTCTGTAAAAATAATACATAGTTCTCATATAAACCCACTCAGACACACACGTCTGGTACACATACAGACCCAGAAACACACTCATAGACTCTCACTGGTGCAGTGTTTTATTGGCTGTTACAGGACAGTGTTTTACGGGCTGTTTCATTGGCCTGATTTATTCCCCGGGTATGCTTTGTGTCTGCACAAGATAATATCCACATGTCCCTGACGCACTGCCTAACGAGGTGACCTATCAGCATCCACTTTGTTGCCCTATGCTCACTGGACTCTCTAATCAGCACCAGGGATGCTATTGACAGCACAAATGTATTATGGGAAATGCCGTTTTAAATCTCCTCTGTAAGTGCAACGCTAAGCAGTAGAGAACAATTCAAACATTGGGAGATCGAGTGGATTGTGGAGGGGAGGTTAATTTACTTATATTTATTATATTCATATTTTATTATATTAAATATTTGTTTTTATTTTATTAAATAATAATATATTTATGATAAATAATGATCAATAAATGTTTTTTGCTTAATCACATTTTTCTTCCATTACCTCAGAAAAACTGTAGTACAAAAAATTAGATAAATACTGCATGAAATAAAATAAATTCAGTCAATCAAGTGCGGGACGTTAACTTTACTAAACATCACATTGCATTATCACACATCATCAGTCTGATTCTTGATTTTGATTTGCTGTTTCCCTTCTGTCCTGCCCCCAGTTTCGCATGCCTGATCAGAGAACCTGGGTAAGTTACTCCAAACAGAGTTATTCATGTGTTTTCACCACACACACACACACACGCTTAATACTTTCATGCTAATCGCACAAACACCCCTAACTTTTGCAGTACACCATGTACCCACAATGCAGTGCACTATTAGCATGACATGCTAGATGTAATGCATGGCTCAAACAAACAAATGCATGGACCAAATCGCACCTAAAACAGCTAAATGGTCCAAAGTCATTTCCATTCAGATAAGTTCCATGTTTTAGTCAGTGAACACTTGCGTGATCTGTTCAATGCATGATGACTAATTGATTCATTTTTATGTATTTTAGTATCATAATACAGCAAATTAGATTTTCTGAATAATATAAAAACACACAGCTAGCTTTCAAATTAAACGCTCTCTGGTTATACATTGAAGAAATGTCTTCCAGAAAATTCCAGTGTCATTTGGTGCATGCATGTCTCGACTCTTGTGTGCCAGTGTGTGTGTTAACCAGACAGAACAGTTGTTATTTCTGATGACTACCCCTGATAATGCAGTCAGTGTGAGTGAACGTGATTATTTATACAGAGAGAGTAACAGACCACGGCTCTGATTTGGGGTGGCGACACTCCCGTACGGCATCGCATCACTGGAGGGGTAACAGTCTCTCTGGGACCTGCATTGAGTGTGTGTGATAGCACAAGGGGGGTTTCCAAACCTAAGACATCTGGTACCCTGATAAGATCAACAATTGAAAAAGCTCTTGCTAATGAAGGCTCTTTCAGGCACACACTACTGAGAACGGGCAACTCAACAGCTGCCCTACCACAGACAGGGTGAAGGCTACTTAGCGATCCAGGAAGTCCAATCGCTGCCGATCGCAGATTTCTTTGGACTTAGTTGTTACAGCAATCATAGAGATACCAATCTATGGTAATATGTTTAGACTTCAAGTACCAATCAAACTGGCTATAAAATACGCAAGAGTGTGTGTGTATTTTTGACCTGGACATACTTTGTGGACAAAACCTCTGGCCCGGAGGAACGTTTTATTGCACTGTTATAGCTCAGAAGACTTAATGAGTTATGTTTCATGTAACTTCGGTTCTCTGATGTTTCTCCTAAAATTCCCTGGGAGGAATAAAAATAGACACAAATGAGCCAATTGCTGACATTCAGTAAGATCACAGAGCTATAAAACTAATTTTGATAGCATAGTACAAATCATTTGGTTTTGGACGTATGGGATGAGAAGAATTTGAGCTCATTAAAACTGACTTTTAATTACACACTTTGCTATTTTGGCAAATCTGAGGGCAGTTTGAGATATTGCAGTCACAGGAAATCACTAGTGCATTTTGCTCTGGAGCTAGAAGAAACGTGAGCAAAAGTCTTTGACAATGCAAAAGTTCTGCATCGTCTCATTGTGCAGAAGAAACAGTAGAGAAATTGATGAGATATTTCCATGTTGACAACTCATAACGACTGCATGCATAGAGAGAGCATTTTGTTTTCTCATTTAGAGATTAGTAGATATACATGTCCGCTCAAGTCTTGCGAGTGCTGTGGTTTAGTGGTCTGGCAGATAAGTGAAAAATGACTGCTTTGAGTTGTTGGAAATGCTAATAGAATGTCAGCGTAGCATTAGTAGAGACAGCACATCATCTAGATATATGACAGTAGTTGATTAGAATCACTTCTATCTCTGTCCATCCCTCCCTCCTTCCCTCTGTCTGTGATTTATGGAGACCGGGGAGAGAGTTGGGGTATCCCAAATCATACGTCCTCCCAGAGGATGTGAGCCTGACGTTCCAATGGAGAACTTTAACTCCCAGCTGTCATTCCTCATCAAATGTCTGAATTATCTTGTGTCGATCTTTCTGTCTCTCTTTCGGTGCCCCTTTCTTTCTCCTCTCCTTTCACATAATACTTGTAAATGTAAAGATTTTACCCCTTCTTTCTTTGAAAAAACCCCCATAATATCTCCAGAATAACGTCAAAGATCTTGCTATGAACTCATCCACATCCACAATTTTCATCCACATTCCCTTTACTTGTATGTCAACATCCATTTGTGAATATTTTGTTCTTAACCACAAAACAGAACTGATTACATGGGCTAGGAGGAACCTGTTTGAGTTAAAATTGTTAAAATGCCATTGTTGCGTAAACTTGTTGAGGCAAAACGCATAAAAAGTTTTCATTTTTGGCGTTGTTGTGTAAACAGCCCCTGAGTTCCCATTGACTTTTCATCACTGTATTTGTTTCTTAAAAGTTCTCTAATATCTTCTTTAGAAGGAAACAGGCATTTCTTAGTGTGTTTATGTATGCATGTCCGTGTGTGTGTGTGTATCGTGTATGTCCTTCACTGTGAATCAGGACTGATTTGTCACCAAAACCCGAAATAAGAAAAAGGGAAAATTCAATGCACACACGAAATAATGCAAATCCACTCTGCTTTCTAAAAGGCCTCAGTGTTGCGCTGCGGTTGATAGGCCCGCTCGCCTACAGGGACCCCCCGGCCCTCCCTCCCCCAGCTCCGTCCCCTCCCTCTCCTTCCTATGATATCATTATTACTGCTGTCTCAGCCTTGATCAGTAATGTCAACATCTTTCATATTGACGAATGTGCTGTCTGCTCATATTGTGCACTGAATGCTTTATGGCCAACATAGGACATGAATCACTCCTGCTCTTCAGCACGACTCACACACATGCATGCATACACGCACACACACACACACACACACATTCGAGCCTTATGTTGTTCTCACTCTCTGGCTGACACACACATGTAGCTTTATCCCCTTTGAGAGTGTGTCCATTTCTGATGAAAGCAACTGTTAGGCTTAATTAGTAAATTGGCAGCGGTTCTTATCCACATGAATCTCTGTGTGTGTGTGTGCACGTGTGTGGTCCATCTTATAACGTGCATTGTTAGTTGAGTTTGTGCGCCAAAATTGGACATTACAGATCAGCTAAAGCATTTCACACTGTTATCCGAGAGTGAAAGTTCACGCTCGGCGGTTTGCCCCGCACATCTGTGGTAGAATGCAACTCCACGTCAATAAATGCGAGTAACACAGTGGGGATGTGTGTCCTTAAAGACCTCACAGCGAGGTAATAAAACTTTTCTCTATCTCTCGCAGATGTCGGCGATTGAAAACATGGCCGAAAAGCTGGAATCCTTTGGCTCTTTGAAGCCAGACGGAGGTGACATCATGCGTTCCGTTCCTTCCATGTTCGACTTCCGGGCTCCGCCCACCACCCTTCCTGAGACACTGTTACGCAAAGGCAAAGAGCGCTACACCTGCAGGTAACAATGCTGATGAACACTTAAAAATACTTGGATTATCTACTTTTAAAATGCTATGAATTAAACAAACATCACACACATAAGTGTATAGTAATTTTATGAAAAATGTGTAGCATCAAGTCTAAAAACTCAATAAATGTGATCCTGGACCACAAGGATAGGACAATATTTGGCCGAGATCATTTGAAAATGTGGAATCTGAGGGTGCAGAAAAATAACATTTCAAATTCATCTTTAACATTATGTAGTATTGACAAAATATCATTTTTTAATTGTATAAATATTACAGTTATTGGTAATAAAGGTATATTGTGAAACAACAGTATCTGCTAAAGTATAATACATAATATTCATAAATAATTTTGTTTAGGTTTTTTTGTTGTTGTTTCATTAATAAGACGTTTGATGAGCGATGACAGCACTGAACATGGAATGCAGGGTGTTTTTTGGGAAGTGTGTGCATTGCTGAGTATTGTTCCTGGAGATCTGTTTCCTTCCCCTATAGATACTGTGGCAAGATATTCCCACGCTCAGCCAACCTTACAAGACATCTACGGACACACACAGGAGAGCAGCCTTACAGGTGACACTCTCTCTCACACACACACACACACACTATGATGTAATCAGTTATTCACATACTCAGCAAATAACATTATTGCATTGTATCAGTAGAATTACATACTAACACACACCACAGACAGAAGAATTCTTACCGTGATCATTATTAAAAAAACTGTACTGTATTTGCACTGACATCTGTCCATAATGTTTTCATAAATTATATATTATATATATATATATATATATATATATATATAGGGTCAAAAACATAAGTCCTTTAATTAATGCTTTAAATTAATTTTCTTAATTTTGCTTAGATCTTAGATAACTATCTTAAGATTTTTTACTCATTTAAAACACAATAAAATTTAATGTGCTTCTTTATTCTTTTATATATATATAATTATTATTAAGTCAGAATAAGCATGTAGTTTTATAAAAAAAATTAAAATAATTTTTACAAAAATATTGTGTTACACTGATTTCAACCAAATAACATTATTTCAACCAATTTCTGACATTTTATACTCTAAAAACTTATCTGAAATCTTAAAAGTAGACATATTACTTACTTACTTTAATGTGCTATCTATGGACATAATATATATGTATATATATATATATATACACACACACACACACTCACACATGCATATAATATAATATGATATATTTGATATTATACCGTTATTGTCACTGGGTAAGAGTGAAGTAAAGTCCAAGAGAGAAAAGGACAGACAGACAAGGGAGACCGAAGGAAGTGTATGAATAATGGAGGTGATGAGTGCCGTACAGCTGCAGGCCAGCAAAGGCAGCTGGGTAATTAGGCCCGTGTTTGGGGCTTAGACTCTTTCAGGGAGTTTTAAAATACTGCAGAGAAACAGGCGTGCGCGCACACTGCGTCTGTGGTCCGTCTGACCACAGGGGAGGTTTGTACAGCCCTGTTACTTTCCAGATAGCCTCAATCTCCTTGTGCTGGCAGTGCTTTAAACAAGCCGGTGATCAGCCTTTAACTGCAATTTAATTTCAGGTTTTTCTGTTGCATTCGGAGGGGGGGGCGAAACGGAGAGAGAGAGGGAGAGATAACAGGTTCCTGGGAGACGCAGTTTAGCACACAACTCTACGGTGGAGGGGAAGATATGATCACGTAATCATACGGATAATTCTGCGTGAAGAGACTTGGCGCATGCAGTGGTTTTCAGAGTAGAGGGAGGATGTGGACCAGAGAGTTTGAGTGTTACCGAGTTGGCCAAAGATTAGAGACAAAGAGTTCATGACCACTCAATCATGTGTTTAGGAACCTGCTTGTGTGCGAGACGGATAACACGAGAGAGTTTGATTTCTCGTGTCTGTATATTGTAAATACTGTATGGTCTAATTATGTTCATATGTGTCTGTGTGTCCGCAGATGTAAGTACTGCGATCGTTCGTTCAGTATTTCGTCGAATCTTCAGCGTCACATCCGTAACATCCATAACAAAGAGAAACCCTTCAAATGCCATCTTTGTGACCGATGCTTCGGGCAGCAAACCAACCTGGACCGGCACCTCAAAAAGCATGAGAACGGTAATTTATCAGGTATACACATATAAACACATAAAAAATATATAATGCATTAAACAAACACCCATTTCAATATTTAGCATTTGTGAAAAACCTCATTGTTAGTTATTTAATATTTACATTAATACAGCTGAATTATAAGAATATGTGTTGTTGTTGTTTTTACGCGTAGGCACGGCAATGTCATCGCCCCGTTCGGAGCTGGACAGTGGCAGTGCCATCTTGGAGGACAAGGAGGACTCGTATTTTAATGAAATACGAAACTTCATCAGTAACACAGCACGGAACGCCACTTCTCCATCGCACTCCGAGGAAGGGTAAACACCATCTTCTTCCTCATTTACACTAATAAAGACACAGTTCATGCACAAAATCCTACTTTTTTTGGGATTAAACAGTTCACTCATCACCAGAGCCGTGGTGTAGTGGTTTACACATATGTTACACAGGTTCAAACAAACCTTCACATGGGTTCTCAGTCCATCTCATAATATTCTGTCCTTCTGTCAAATTATAAAGTTTAATTTAACTTTTCATATATCAATTTTAATATATAATTGAATAGATAATGATGTTATATATATTAATAATTTTTATAAAATAAGTAATATTTCTATGTAAATAATCAAAATCTAATAAATATATTATATATATATACAAAATAATTTGACAGAAGCACAGAAAACTTTGTATATATATATACATATGAGTGCTGTTAAATGATTAATCATGATTAATTGCCTTCAAAATAAGTTGAAGTTTACATAATATATGTGTGTACTGTGTATGTTTATTATATATACTATAAATACACATATAGTATATTTTTATAACTTTATATAAATATTTACATGTATGCATATATATATATATATAATGTTCTTATATTTTATATTATATTTAAATATATTTAATATATAAACATACCATATTTTTCTATATATACATGCATGTGTTTATATATACATTTATATATACATAAATGTACACATTATACATAAATTTCAGATGCAGTTAGTCATTTTGGATGCGATTCTTGACAATTGTTTGACAGCATTAATATATATATATATATATATTTAAAATAATACAATTTAATAACAAAAACCTTATTTATTTTTACATCTATCTATCCATCTATCTGTCTGTCTAATCAATGTATGTCTGATTAAGCTTCTATGTAAAATTTTAGATATTGACATTACTCCCAGTCATGTGTGGGCTCACTCGCACACGCAAACTCTCACGCAAACGGAGTGTCCATTAGGCTGTCAGTCATCAATTGGCGCTAGTTGCCTCAGGCAGATTGGAGGTTATTATACACAAACATTACTGAATACAACACTTCTCATGCCTTATTCATTAACCCTCACCTCTGAGTGAATAGCATCACATGAAAGGAGCGGAGGGTATCTTAGCACATGTGAACGTATCTGTGTGTGTACATATATTCTGTAGGGTTGTTAATCATTAGCCTGTCGCCTGCGGTTCTTAAGAGCAAAGATTAGGGCAGGTCTCCAGCAGGACGTGATTACTGATTGGCCGATTGCAAGCGCGTGCAGAGCGCTGTTGACTTTTGGCTGCGTGCGCGTACATGAATTTTGCCATCTGCATATGATAATTATCGCTGATCATTTCCCAGCAGTGATCATCAGGTTGGATGACTGTTTAAATGTTTGACCTGGTCATCTGTGTGTGTGTGTGTGACAGATAAAGATCTCACATGCTTTTGTTTTTTGATTTCTTCATTAAAAAGATCCTGGAGTCATTACGACATTGGCTGTGTGTGTGTTTGCGCGCGTACCACATCTGGTCCCAACATGTGTTTGTGAACAGGAAGTAGGTGTGGGAGAGGAGGTCAGAGGTCGCTGAATGTTTCCTGTCAGAGTGACTGCTCCTGATAGATACTTTATCCTCCACAAATTACCACAGCTCTCTCTAATTAGCCGATCTGTTTTAATCATCACGCCATCGCTGCTTCTTTCGTTCTGTGGTGGTATTAGCGGAGTGCGGAGTGATGAGAGAAGGTGATTTCGGGGATTATCAGAGATGTGAAAAGGGCTTTATACAGTTAACCCTGCGACTTTACACTTATCTGAGGGAAGAACAGAGATGTACATGTAACTGAAATAGACGGAGGTGAGAGATGAAACCTAGAGGAAACATGTTATTGTTCAAAGATATATTGGAGGAGCTATGTTTTCACTTAATTATCGATTTGTTCCAGATTTCTAATAAAGATTGTTGATAGACAATGGATGTTTGGACACATGGACAGATACATGAAGAGTTCATTTGCAAAATCAGATTAAAATCATGCTTTTTCATTGTGCATTTCAATCAATCTCAAACAAACTGGAGTTGGGTTATTTTCAATAGGTTAGAAAATAACCACACAAAAAAGTTAACTAAAACAATAAAACACAATAAAAAAAATATTTTTTATTGTTTTTTTTCCCCCAAGTACTTCAATTCAAGTTTATTTAAACTCTTCATATGCAGTGAAGCAAGCTTCATAGTTTAATAACTATGATACTCTTTTAAAATCACATTTTTGCATAGCTATGACAGGAAACACTGGCATCTAACAATATCTAACCATTTCAAATACAAAACATACACAAACCCAAATAGGAAATATAACAGTTATCAAATAAGCCCTATTCTGTGTCCTAAACTCCTGAAACATTGGTTTTACAGCAGTCAATGCTATTTTGGAAGGAAATCAATCAATGTGTGTAAAAAAATATTCCAATTTAACCTCCCTTTTGTGATTGTTATCATTTTCAGAAGTAACAGTAAGTTAATTACACATTTTTTTCTCAGTAACTGTAACAGATTACATTTCCATTATTTGGTAGCACTTTATTTTAAGTTGTCTTTGTTACACGTTGCACATTATATGTACTTACTATTACATGCAAGCAAGCCTAAGCCAAACTCTAACTGTAATCCTAACCCTTACCATATAGTAAGTGCGTCTAGTTAATTGATATTACTTTGTATTTACATGTTTATTACACAGTAACAAGGACACCTTAAAATAGTGTAAACCATTTTTTTTTTAATTACATAATTGTGTTACATGTAGCTAGTTACTCACCAACACTGGATGGATGGGTTATATATAGCTATATAGACAGATACATAGATAGATCCTCAGATAAAAAGTTGCTATTTTAAGTTGAGGAAATAGTAAAATCAGGACAAAACGAGTGAATCAGCCTTAATATGGCTGCTTTGGCTGGCGTATATTTGTGTGTGTGTGTGTGAGTTTGGATAGCTGGCCTCTGTCTCTGTGGGGAAATGGCTGCTTTGGCAGCTCCTTCTCTCCACTCACCAAATGGGCTGTCAGCTAAATATTTGGCCTATTAGATGAATTGGAGATAAAGAAGAAAATAAACTAGGGAAAGAGGAGATGTGAGCTGTTTGAGTGAGAGAGAGAGAGCTGAAAATAAGTGAGAGGAAGTGTAGAGGCCTGCTGTCTAAGTGCTCTGCCGATGGGAGGCTCATTTCTGCCAACCAGGGGCCCTCGTAACTGATGACAAACAGTCTCTTTCTCCAACACACTCACCTTCTTTCTCTGAGCATTTCCTCTCATTTAGAAAGCGTGGGCATGTGGTTCTGCTTTTTAAAGTGGTTTATTTTTTTTTCGAGGCAAACAGGACTTTGTTTCAGCGCTAAATGATTTTCTTTCTGTAATCAAGGATAGGCGTATCAGTCAAAAATTCGTGCCTGCGTAATGTCATCACAAATGATTCTCTCTGTTCTCTGTAGGTTGAACGGCAGTCATTTTGATGGCGACAAAGCCCTGCCTGGTCAGGGGTCACGTGACCTGGACGAAGAAGAAGGGGAGGAGCTCGGAGCAGAGGAAGAGGAGGCGGAGCATAGCGACAGTGCCAGGAAACCCAGCGAGGACGGAGTGCCCAGCAGTCTGGATCATGACATAAACGATGACATCGATTTCGAGGGACCAGATGATCTGGAGATGAATAGCAAATCCTCGCCACAGAGGTATGCGGATTCAAAACTTGGATTTTTGTGGCTGTGAAATAATCGTCTAAAAATAATCTCTTCATGGTTTGCAGGTTCAATGAGGATGAGGACGATGAAGATCACAGCCGTTACTCCACGCTGGATCACATCCGTCACTTTAGTATGGAGGACGGAGACCTCAGCGACGGTGATGTCACCAGCTTTGGCCCCGCCCACCTGCAAGAGGGCATCAAGCAGCCTCTTTACAGGAAATCTAAATCACAGGTATAACCTTATAGAGCACAAAATTAAAACTATCACTCAAAACCAATATACAATCACATACATTCAGGAAAAAATAATTCAATTTTTATATTATTTTAAAATAAATAACTTTTTTATTTCAGTGTTGTTAATATTAATAAACACAACATCAATAATTAGAAGCAGTAGTAGCAAAGTATTTTCAATAATAACAGTTATCGCAATGGTCTATAATAATTAGCATTATTTAATCATTTGATTAATTATATTGATATTAATGATAATATTATTAATAAAAAACATTTGTAAAAATAGAAAAAGTTAAATTAATAGTTAAAAAGAAATGTAAATACCTTATTAAACATCTGATATTTTATTTTTGTGTTTTTAATATCAATTAATAATAATACATTAACAATACTTAATAACTTAAATATTCATAATAATAAATAAAAAGTACCAGATTTGCCATTAATATGATGAAACTTTAAGAATTTAAGAATTATTAATATTTTATTTTATTATTATTATTAAAGTGTTTTATTATTATTATTATTATTGCTATTTTTAGTCAATCAATTATTCTTATTAATAATAATGAATCATAACAAGTAACGCATTTTCAATTAATGTCATTTGTGTAGTATTATTGTTTTATTAATTAATATCAATAACAATCACAATGGCATTATAAATATTATTATTAAATATGGTGACTGTATAAATATATTTGTTTATCAAAAACAACTTCCATGAATGTAGTTGGTGTATTTGTAACTGTTTATCTCATCTTGTTTAGGCATATGCTATGATGCTGTCTCTAGCCGATAAGGATCCACTCCATTCATCTACCCATAATGCCCCGATGTGGCACAGCTTGGCCCGTGCTGCAGAACCCAGCGCCATTCAGTCTCTCAGTCACGTATGACACGTCCATGTACCATGTGACCTAACTTAACATTGTGTTAGACTACCGCCAGAGTCCCTGGTCCACACTCACACCCGCACAAGTGCCCAAATCCTCATTCATTTCCACCACACACACCCAGATCTGAGCATAGCAGCTCGCTGTCCCACATACATCAACAAATGATTGACTGACTGTTTGATTGACGTATTGATTAGTAGGACTGACAGTAGTGTCCGTAATTTTGATGGTGATGATGAAGACGATGATGACAATAGTAGTAAGACGTAATAATAATTGTATTTATTCTATCAAGTTCCAATGTTTTGCACAGCAGTGGCAGCTGGTGAACAATTTTTGAGACTGCTAATGAAACGTCAGTGTGATGTTTGTGAGTCTTGTCCGCTAAAACCGTTACTAAGAGTAACAAATGAGAGTCTTCCACAAGACAAATGTGATCGCAGACTATTCGGGCACATCCTGTAATAACTTTAGAATTACCGCCATCACACACGCAAACACAGACACGCAAAACAACTTTTTGGGCTTGTACAGAAACGTGCAAGTTTACAAACGTATGCGAGGGGTCGTGGGGTTAGTGTTTCTCTTTTCAGATATTCTCAGATAGTTTGTGATTTCAAAAAACGTAAACCGATACACATAAAAGGTGTGACCTTTAGACCTCTCACTGACGCTGCTTGTATAAAAAAGAAAAAAGTAAAAATAGGTGAAAGGAGCGAGAGACAGTGACTGTTTTCAAGTTCTGTCCAATTAAAGCACTGCATTACCTTCAACCCACTTTCCTGCCAGTTTGTGCGAAAACATGCTCTTTTTAGTTAGTTTCTTTTTTTACGTTGGAAGAGTGGTTGTAAAAAATACTAGAATTTTTTTTTCTTTTTTTTTTATTATTGAAAACTAGTTTAAGAATTGAATCTGTAGAACTCACGTAAAGGGCATTTTATCATTTCCACGGTAACCTTTTCCATTAGTTGGCGAACGATACCACTAAATAGCCTGAATGCTAGTTTTTAGCTACACCATCCTCGTGTGTCTTTCATTTATAGACAATCATGGGTTCCTTGTGTTTATTTTTTTTTTTTCTTCCCTTGTTGTTTGTTGCTTTGTTTTTGTCTCTCTTTTATTTCTTGGTTGATGTCGTCAATGTTATTGCTGTGTATCTTGAAAGTTGTATTTATTTCTCTGCAAACTGTAGTTTGTTTACTGAATAGCACTGCTCTCAAGGGCCCCCTTGTGTTGAAATGAAGAATTTCTCACTGAAAATTTTGGGGGAAGAGACTTTACTGGGGTTTGTAGAAACGTCTGAATGCCAGATAGTATTAAACGTACCATCACAGCTTATACTTCTAATAAAACTGGTAAATGATATAGATATTACTTAGGTTTTTTTGTATGACAATTTATTGATTCAACTGTAAAATATAAAAAAATGAGAAAATAGAGGGAAAAAAAGGAAAGAAGAATAAAAACAGCTGATATTATTTCTTCATAAAACGCATGATTGGTCCAAGCTGTACCTGACATTTTCTATGGTTGTCTGCAAGCTTGTGTGATTTTTGGGTCCATGTTGATTTCTTGTGCCAAACTTAGGAGAAATGCCAGATTTTCTTTATCCTCACAAGGTGAAGGACCAGATCTTTCCTATTTCACTTTGTTTGTTTTTTTGTCGATGTTTATAATCCCATTTTTAAAAGTAATCAGTGAGTTGAGGTACTTCTGTTTTAATGCTTTCTACAATGTAACTGTATTGCATTATAATTCAATACTGTGGGAGGAGTTACTGAGAAATAAAAAAAAAACTCCTATGTGGGCGGACTGTGCACTCTCACACCGGCTCTGTCTCTGTTTGTCTCTGGTGGTCTGAGGTGACTCTAACAAAAGAATTTAAGGTCATATTAAATACCCAAAAGTAAACAAATATATTTACAGTGTATATAAATTGTATTTTGCATTAAACCAGTATAAGGTATTGGCATCAAAAAGTTGCATCAAAGTTGCTGACTAATGCTGACTAGGATAAATATATATAAAACAATACTATAATTATATTTATTATTAATAATATTATTATTGTAAATAATAATACATTTAAATTTAATTTATAATAAATGTAATTTATGCTGATTCTTATGTCCACAAAATATAAGACCATAATTATCATACCTAAAATCTTACATTCCCATTATTGCAACAATTATGATTATGTATATATGTGTGTGTGTGTGTGTGTGTGTGTTTACTTCAAGATATTTTTTTTGAGATGATGAAAACAAATCTTTATAGTATTTTAATAGTGTATTAAATATAATTAAAATAGTATATATTTACATATGTATTTATTGTACAAAATTTACTTTATGATTTATAAATCATTGACAATGTATGACTATAAATATTATAATTTATTATTATGAAAAATGTCTCCAATTCCCCTTATTACAATTATTATTGTGCCAGGGTTTTTTTTTTTTTGCTACATTAAAATCTGCATTAAGTAAATTTATTTGGTGCAATAAATACTATCAAGTTAATAAAGTAATTAAATATTTGTACTTTTTTTGCAATACATTAGGATACCAAATAATTGTAATACAAAATAATGTAACATATATAAACTCAGAATTTTTTTTCTTGATTTGAATGTATATTGTGCTTTTCCCTTATTTTCCTGTCTCTGAATTAAGAAGATGTTCTCACACAGACACTCCGCAGTCACTGCCGCAGACACATGTTTCTGAAAGAAAGACAGAATAAAACTCTTTTGATAGCTGCTCTCTCACACACCCACTCGTATTATTTCACACCGAGGCACATAAAAATCTGGTTCACACACACTGCCAGACGGACACAGCGCGAGTCTGATCCCCGGTCATCGCTCTCACACAGATCCACTGTCCCACAGCCAGAGAGAGTCTCCGAGAGAGAGAGAGAAAAGCGGCTGAAAGGCAGAGGAGGGAGGCAAGAATGCACGCTGCACTCGTTTGTTTGAGGGAAATGATGGATGAGGTGGAGAGATGTGATGACCTGGCTCATCGCTCAAACTCTCAATGAGAAACAACATTCGACTGACGTCTCTTTCTCATTGTTTAAACGGGATCCAACTTCTCCTGCCAACCCGGTCAGAATCCCTCGTTCTCACCCTCATAATTCTCCCTCCTTCTTTCCTAATCATATTCCCCATTGTCTTTCTTTTTTTCTAGAGGGATGCCATTTTTATCACTCTCTCTTCCAGTCCATCTATTCTTCTTCTCCTGTCCTTTCCTCACTCTCTTATTCTCTCTGGTTTGTAGTGGGTGGATGCAGTTGAGGACAGAGGGGTGATGACTGCTTGTCTGGGACCGAGGCTTTGTGTGCGATGAGAGGCAGGGTGGGATTTGCTTGGGAAAATTAGTTAAGACCCTCTTTGTGTTTCCTGCCATTTTCACTCAACATAAACTTGATTTTGTTGTCCCTGTCTGCATTACGAGGGTTAGACGACACTGCCGCGCAAAGACAAAACACAGTCACTACAACCCAAACAAATCAAACTTCTGTCATCATTTACTCACCATTGTATTGTAACAAACCTCTATGGTTTTCTTTCTACCGCAGAACACAAAAGCTGATATTTTGGAAAAAGTGAGTGTGTGTGTGTTCAGAAGGTCTAGTGTTGTTTTAAACTGTATTAACTTCTTGAAAATATCTTCTATGTTCTGGAGAAAAAAAGAAAGTCATACAGGTTAGAATTTATATATATTGTCATGTAGGCCTATTTTAATTCTATATATAAATGATATAATTCTTCATGTGAACTATACCTTAAACGCTTGTTTGTAGAGAACCTCTAAAAGGACATGATGATGGATGCTTTAAAAAAAAATTAAATGGGAGGAGCATTATATTTCAGCGGTTTTGCTATCACCTAAAAACTTTGCTGACTCTTTTATGTAAACTCACAAAATTGCCATAATAAAAATATGAGCTGGCAATAGCTGTGAATAACTGCAAAATATTTAAATATTATTTTTTCCCCATCTCATTTTTTATAATCACAATGTCTTCTTATGGGCTCTGTGGCTTCACAACGGTCCAAAACATATTTTTGGGTTGGTTTGTTGGGACGGTGTGAACTAGAAGGGAATCACTGAGTCATATCAATAAAAAAAAATGTTGGAAATATGCTAACACAGTGGGATGTGACCTTTTACACTGTTTAACTGTTGTTAAGTAGCGGTTGTACAGTAAAGTGTCGCAGAGACCAAAGTTGTCCCTTATTTAAGCGGAAACTGAAATGTAAGGTACACAGTAAAAGCGGTGTCACACTCACTGATAATTGATGGCCCGCTTTTGGTCAGCACAAGCCGTCAGTCTCTGAGCTCAGCAGGGCGTCTGGCTTTGATGAGGTCATCATGGGTCAGCCAGCTCTGATGAGGTCACAGCAGGTCGTCCCACTTTGATGAGGTCGGCTGGATAGGGGTTTGTGGGTGCTGTAGTAGGGTGAAGGTGATAATGGGTCTACAGAGGAGGAAAAGAGGCCAACATGGACCATTACTGACCAGCTGTTTGCCGTGTATGTCTGTCATGCGCCTGAAAGATCACAGGACGAGGCTTGTACGTCTCCCTCTACAGGGCAACATCTCGACCCTCACATACTGTCAATATGAGGTGTGTGTGAGAGAGAGAGCCCTTCCTGCACAGTCACATTCGTCCTTCTCAAGGGAGTGGTTGTGTTTGACGGTGGAATATCCCATCGCTCTCATCACAGTGTATGGATCTGTTTAATGAACTAATGAGTCTTTTGGCATGGGTACAAAACAGCCACACACACGACATCCCACTCTCATATGTGTGTTCAAACACAGGCCCTTCTCTTTCATGTCGACTGAAACATGCCCGTACACTGTGCCACCACCCCACAGTGGCACCGCAGCCCTAGTCGGGACATCTATCATGGCCCCTGAGTGCAGGGTGTGACACTGCTGGCATACTTTGCCTGATTAACTTGGCACCGTCCCTTGCCCCCTTGCCAGACGAAACAGCACCCGCTGTGTTTAATGGTTGGTCCAGAAGGCACTGCAGCCCTTTCATACATGATGGGCATAGAGAACCATCTTTAAAGTGATTTCTACTACAACAAGCCATGATTAACTGGTTGTTTTACCACAGCTTATTCTTAAAGGCTGTTTACAGCAAGGACGACAGCTAGAACATTAACCATTTAAGTGTAATTATTCTAGAACAGCGAAGTCAAAGAAAAAGAACCATTTTCTTTTTTTACAAGTGACCTTGAAGAACTGGAGCTTTATCAGTTATTGGAGGCAGATGCCATGATAAAACACCAATGTTAAATAATTCTATTAACTTACCTGATTTATAATGCTTTTCAGTCATGAAGCCAGTTCATAATTCAAAGGAAAAGGCTTTTTAAGGGTACGTTAACATGACAACGATGCATAGGAAAACTGAAGAATGCATGCCATGCAAGAAAACACACTTGCCTAAAGACTAAAATTGTAATTCGCATTCGCATCATTTCACAAATTTGCGTATTTATTCACCTAATTTATTTCTGGTTGTGGCTTGAAGGGATACAGCCCAACCCTAAACGTAACATTACAATAATGCAAATGCAGTAATTATTTGTTGTTCAGCATGTCAAAAATGACAATATTTATGTGCGCATGCCAGTAGGACATATCCCTTCTAGCCCCAAAGCAAAGCCACTGGAAGACAAGACCTTCAGCCAAAAAAAGTGTAAAGGGTAATGCGGTGGCTGTAGATATGTCTATTGGTGGTATGCAGGGATACTAGAGGCTAGTGTGATTCACATATAATAAAGTTAGCTATTAACCTTTTTTTTTTTTTTTTTAGCAGTAATTAATATGGATCCTCTAATCTCCCAACAGAAAGACAATCTTTGCTCAAAGAGTGAGTGCAATCATTATTATAAATTTGCCTGCCTTCTGCTGTCATTCATTTTTTAGCTGTACCTTATTTGCTGCTTGGTTTTGCAAACTGGTGTGTCTTACAATATCATTATAATGTATTCTCCTAATTGTGAACACACTGGTTTGTAGTGCAAACTTGTACCTTTTTGGTATTCGGAAGTCTCACACAGAAAATGACTTACTTCCGCATTGAAACTGTTTTAAAACCCCAGTGTCAATTAAATAAACAGCCAAAACGCCTAAAAGAAATTCCCTTTTTTCTTTAAAAACAGTGCCATGTAAACACTCCCCAAGTCCCTAGCCGATAATGACTTTTATTAAATATGCAGAAACTTCAAAAATGCAGCCTAAGTTAGGTATGACTGTGTGTGGTTTTGTATAACCTAACAAAGCTGTCTTTAATGAATGTTGCCTTGGTTTTATAAATCCAAAATCACTCGTCTAATGGTTTTAAGACTGCACACTGAACAATAGCTGTACTGAATCAGGCTTGTTCTTCACTGCACAGCATGTGTTCATCTAGAGATCAGATATAGCCCAGAGATGGTTTTACTTTAGTGAATGATTGTTATGTTGTAATACCACAGATTGTCTTACAGTTGGCACGGAGCACAGAACCAGATGAGGAGTTTTATATATGCCCTCTAGTGAGGTTTCTTCTTTTAATACCTCTCGCACAAATCGCACACTCTTTTCATCCCTCGCTGTTTTTGATAAAGTCAGGCCGGTGGCGGCTGTGGCTGGATACGTGACAGCTCGTAAGCCGCGGAAGGAGCGGCGGCCCCGTTAAAGACTGGCGGTTTCATTCGGGTATTTGTTGTGATCCCCCGGGAAACGGGTCATTAGCGTTATTGATGGGCACTCAGTGCGAGCGGCGGATGCCGCCATGCATATGGTTTTAATATGACAAGACGTGTTAGGGGAACGGCTTACTGTTTAAAGTGCCTCAGAGCTCCGCGGACCTGACGTAAAAGGCCGTTTACGCTAGAATTGGATAAAAAGTCAATTGTGCACGTGGAAACTCACTTACCTTAGATATCGTGCATGACGCACTGAAATTAAAGGTTGTTCAGTGACTATAGTTAGAGCTTTATTACTATAATTTGGACCTTCAAGATGTTTTCACTGGTTTGTGGAAATATGCTGCCACATTTCCTTTCAGTAATGCGCCGATACACCCACCACTTAGTGCCACAACAATCTAAAACACAATCACAGTCTTGTCTGATTGAGCAGCAGCAAATTGGTTTAAATGCTCATTTTTAAGACCACATTCTGAACACTATTATCAAGGACTTAGTTTAACCGATTTGTGCATTTTAGGGCATGGGGGGGGGGGTTGCATCTCATATGATTATACTGGTCAAATCAAGTTATAAATCAAAAGTACGAGGAAGCAATGCTGAAATAAAAAGTGTTTGCACTAGCAAATTGTATGGTGGTTTCAAACAGGCCTACGTCAAAAACGTCAGAATAAACATAATTTGTCAAATATTCAGCCCAAACTAAAATGTTAGTATATATGTTAGTATAAAAGCAAATTAAACATATTGGATACTTTTCTAAAATTCACAATACAGGGGTATTTCGTCCTCTTTGTTGGCAGTTTGGGCACATTTTATATTAGGAAAAGTTGTGATGTAGGCCTATTTTAAGTGTTGCATTTTGCACTAATTTTGTTGGCCAATGCAATGGTGTTGTTTTTGTGCACTGTATTAACCTTTAGGTTTCTGCTCTGTCATTGATTCTCTGTCTGTGATTCATAATAGTTTAACTGATTACATTTAGCTGAAAAGAAAACTGTTTAATTGGTTCTTTAATGACAGCTTACCCAACTCTTTTTCATGGTCAGTAACAGCCTAAAATACATTTTAAATAACTTTAGGTATTGCAGAAATTGACTTGAAAACATTTGACTTGACAACTAGCCCCGCTCTCCCCAGTGTACCACAGGAATGGTAAAAAACAAATGGGGCTTGTGCCTCGTCAGGCGTGCAGAGGCTGTCCAAGGTCTGGCTTGACCACCGCCACAATACTGCGTCGGGCGCCACCTAGTGGCTCTCCTCGACACTGACCCATGCTGACACTGCACGAAGCACTGCTCATTGACATTCACCCAGAACCTGCTAAATGATCCCTGAATAATTTAGATTAATGACGGGAAAAAAGTATGATAGTGCTCTTTACGTATACACAGAGATGCTGTGTGTTGATTTTCTTTCCTCCACTGAAACCAGGGGATTTCCAGTGTCTAATGTGGCCTTCACTCAGGGCTGGTTGGTTGCACATGTGTCACATCTCTGACTGTTGAGTAGTTTATTGTCAAATAGGGATCCAATCGTTATTTAATCATTCTGGATCCTTAATGGGGAAAAAATGCAACCATAAATATGCAACCAAAAATGGCTTCTGACTACTTTAAAATATTGAATAAATATTATATCAGTCTTGATTAATTTAGGCATGAAAAAAGCAGTCTTGGCACAAAATATAAGTTATTTTTGCTGGATTCATATCTAAACGGCCTATGTATTTGATCGTAGGATTTGGTCGTTTGGAAATCTAATCAGACTCGCGGCGTTTGAGAAGTGATAAATGGAACATCGCATGCCCATTTACCACAAGTTGGTATGATTCTTGTTTCATGAAAAGTCTATAATATACTTTGTTTAACATTTGTCAATGGTAATGTAAAACAACACCTTTTTACCTTTTCAAAAAAAGCTCTGTTCGCAGAGCCTGTTCGGTGCATGTCCCTTTAAATGATAATGAGCTATTGCTAACTCCACCCCCTTTCTTCCTTTAAAGTCGCCATTCTTATTCATGCAGTTATATTTGCTCAAAAATGATTTAAAACTCTTTTATAAACCCTCTAGAAATGTAGTGTACCTCCAACAAAGCAACTGTTGCAAATCATCTAAACTTTTTGTCAGCAGCAGATGTCGGGATTTAGTGCATTCCCTTTAAAAATTAAAGTAATCTTTTTTTTTTTTTTTTACTACATCTTCAGCAGCTCAAATGTCAAAAGCAAATGACGACTGATATGTTCATTATTACATCCAACAATAAAACCACTTGTCTATTAAGCAGCTGTGTTAAAGTACCCCTAAAGGTTCATATTTTGGTCCCAAACAATGAATTTATATGCATGCAAGGTCAAAAACACTTTAATTTTCTTATAATATGAATGTATTTTTTACCTTATTCGTTTAGCGATTAATTTTTCCAAACCTTTCCGGTGTTGTCATGTTATTTAAGTGAAGTTGACAAACAAGTTTTGGGGAGAAGCTCTGACGCAATGATTAGTTACAGCTGTTTCCAATCCCCTAATCAGTCTCAGCCAATCAAATTCATCAGTGGGCAATATGCTAATATTTCATTTTGAAGTCGACAAGAAACGACTTGGGACTGTTTTAAAAACGACTCGTTTCAATGATTCAGAGTCGATTCTTTCTTTTGAGAGACAATAACTTTAAAGATTTTAAATTTTACAGGATGTTTTCATTCACTTGGAGCTGTATTAAGCACTGCATAAAGGTCATTTTCAAAAATACTTTTAAGTTCCTTTTTCCAAGACATTTTCTTTTCTTTCATTTTTTTGTATCCATCAAGGCCTCGTTTGCATTTGCAAAAACCTGAGTAAGGTCCAATCCCCAAGTGCTACACAGATTAATCTAAACATCTATTTAAACTAAAGTGCAACAAGTACACAAACAGATGAAGTTTTTACACCCTCCGAGATGCGTTCACAGACGGGTAAGTGTGGGAGTTTACAGATACTCATCTCCAGAGCTGCTTTGGCATTTAAGGGTTTGTTGTTTCTGTCCAAGAAGTGGCCCAAATGGTGCGAGACTCCATTGAGTTGATTTCCCTCGGTCTCTCTTCAATTTTATCGCCAGTTCAAAAAGTCACGGTCCTCCGGGAACAGGGCGAGCGCCAAGAGAGAAGAGAGTAATCTCTATGGCGCGAAAAGACATCGCAGTGATAGCGTCGCTTCGCTTGCCCTGTACGCATAATTTCCGTGCTCAAGTTCCCCTCAGATCACATCTGATCTGACCTCTCCAATGGGTTCTTTCATCACACACCACTGATCTTTCAGAACGCAAGGCTTGTCTTCGCTTATTAAATCTATCTGTGTCATACAAGCCTGGGTTGTGTAACGTTCATGCACAACAACATATTCATTAAAGTAAACAGAGATAAACTGACACATATATAGAGCATGTTTTGTGCCTGGTCGTGTCTAACAAACCACCGGTGCCAAATCCCTTGCTTTGCAAGACAGTCATTTTAAGAAGATATTTTAAATACAGTTCATATTTATCTGCATGCCTCAGTTTAATTATACTTTTTATTGAATGCACAGATTGGTGACTGCAGGCTTCGAGACCAGGGTAGTAAATCTAAATCCGTTTTAACGCCGTCCCAGAAAAACATTCTCCTCCTTGACATTTCACCCAAGACGACAGAACTGTGAAGATGCAATAAGCAACAGCTAAATAAGAAGTTTGTTGGCTTCATGCCTTATCCACTTTATTTTTAAGGCAAAGCGGCCCGGCTATTTCTAATGTGAATGGGCGACACTTCCGGTGTCATCCTCCACCAGTTAATATTAGAAGTCTAAAAACGTCCATTATGCTGCATGACAATGCAAGCGTATAGAAGCCCATTTCCACTACAGAATAATACACAATTCAGAATATATATGGTTACGTTTTTTGATAGACCACTTAATACATTTATCAAACTATAAGTAGCTAACTTGTCAACTAATTCTTATTAATTTGCAACTGCATGTTTACTAACTCTCAGAGTAGGCTGCTAGGGTAGGTTTAGGAGTTATTAGAAAAAGTTGATACACGCAAGTTTCTTATAGTTAGTATTATGTTGTGGACCCATTACATGTTAGAAATTATTTAGCAGACAGTCTACTAACACTCTAAAGACTATTTGACACTAAAGTTGTAAAGTTACTTTTTGTTAAAAGAATGTCTAAAGCAGACTATCAAAATAAAGTGTTACACAGAATTGCAGATGAACTGACAATTAAAAAAAAACATCTTTTTGACATGTAAACTAAGAATTGTGTAATACAAAAACAATTCTGAGGCAATTATTGGATTCTAAATATATATATATATATATAGTCTATATATGGTAAGGTTATAGGGCTAATAGCCCTAGATACCTTGAGAGACAAGATGGACCTTTGTCCAGTTGATTGTCTCTATATGTGCCACCCATCGGCTGATCAAAGCTGGTGTACAGTATCATGGCCACCCAGACGGTACTAAATGGATGGGCTATGGAGCCCTGTTTGACTGGACTCAGGTGTGTGTGTGGATGGATGGCCTCTAGAGCCCTGTTTGACTGGAAACAGGTGTGTGTCATCCATTGCTGGAGGCTCGGGCTGATAAACATTATTGGAGAACATCTGTAGGCTGTCACAACACAGTGCGGCCAGCGAAGCCTCCTCCCATCCATCAGACTCAAGGGCTCCATCCACCGACAGCCCCCAAGCTTCCATCACTCACGTTGGGCAGCGTGCGTTAGGGCGCAGGGGTCCCAGCCTGGCTGTCCCACCTGCAGTGACGGTCCACTGCACTTGAGAAATGCTACAGCGATGGTGCCGGTGACAGAGACAAACACTTACACACACATGCATGTAGAGGGCCTGTTCCACTCAGGTGCACTGACAGGTGTAGGCAGGTGACCCCTGATATGTTTGACCCTCCCATCTGAGAGGTGCAGAGGAACAATGTCCCACTACCCTCTACCTACATATGCGTGTCCTAAAAACAACATGTTTCACACGGGTGATCAAAAATAATAGCATGTGTGTTGAGAGTGTTTAGAGCTTTAAATGAAAAGAACCTTTACAATGGCAAAAATAATTTGTAATACATTTTTTTTGTCTTGTTTTCCAGTACAAATATATATAGATATAGATACATTAACTTAAAAATATATATATTTAATTTTTTTTGTAAATTGTTTATGCTTAAAACAGGAAACAATATATTTTCTTAATGGGCAGGAACATTTTTTTAATTTTCAGTTAAATTCATTTCAAAATGATTATTTTTAATTTTTCCAAAGAGGAAAGTTCATTTTTCTCAAATTTTTATTATATTATTTAAAAATAATAATAATACATTTTCCACAAAACACTAATTAGAATTAATTCAAAGGGAAAGTACAAATACTGACAGTTTTTAGTCTGGAAAAGTTTATTATTATTTAAAAAAAAAAATTTTCTTTTTTTTTTTACTGAACAAAATACAAGAAATGTCTCGATTACGTATGTAACCCTCGTTCCCTAAAGGAGGAAATGGAGACGCTATGTCATTGACTGATGTCATGGGGTCCTGCCTGGGAGACCGATCGAAAAAAACGGCAATGCGAATTGGCCAGTGCATATACCCACATACGGGTATATAAGATTGCGCCGTACAAACCAGTATTAGCAACCGATCGCAACCGACTCCCCAGCACAGTCTGGCCTGTGGTAAGACAGACGTAACGTCTCCATTCCACCCTTCATGTCGCTCACAACATGAACTTGGCAGGTGAAGCGCAGGGGTTCCGGGGGTTGGCCCAGGCCCGAGGCTGGGGGGCGCAGTTGTTAGGTTCCCCAAAAAACAATTCTCCTCATCTCTGTGCAGCCCGTCTCAGGGCTGCTTCGTGGTCGGGAAGAGAGTTAGCGGGTTTGGGACAGGCTGCGCCCCCTTACTATGGCTAGCTCTATGCCCCTGCTGAGATGCTACCTCCTTCGAAGCTGCTGGGGGTGGAGTTGATGTTGAAGCCACTGGGGGGCACCCTCTGCAATGATCAGATAGAGGCGCGGCACCCAGTGTTTCACCCATTTCGTGCATACTCATGCAGTTCTTTCAGCACCTTGGCCTGGTGGACCTGCAGGATGGCCATGGCGTGCAGGGTTGAAGCGGCCTGGCCCACAGACGACAACTTACAGGCTTTGGAAGGGAGATGCAGACTGTTCCTCCAGGTGGCTGCGTTTTGTGGGCACAAGTACACCGCAACTGCATGCTCTGTCTGGGAGACGTCCACATACCCCTCGCTCCTCTGCCATTGAGGGTAGTGAGGAGGCAGGAGCTCAACAGCGCCCTAGATGTATACAGTGCCTTCCATGATTTGGTGAGCTGCTCATGAAAGAAAGGGACCGAGCACACCCGAAGCCCAGATACCAATCATCCACACTCGAGCACTCAGGGATCTGTGAACGAGTCACCTCCAGCCCAATGCTCTTGGCCGCCTGGAGGAGCATGGCCGCCAGCTCCGCCTCAGATTCTTTCTCAGCTTCCTCTTCAGGTGAGGCAGATGAAAGCCCCTCCTCTGATGCATCCTCTTCCGGAGCACTAAACGAGATCATCATTCGTTAACTCCACGGGGCCTTGCAGCGAGGGTGCAGGAGTCCGTGGGGGTTCTTCCTGATCGTCACTCATAGATCTGCCAAGTCGGTGCGGCCGTTTTCTCCAAAAGTCGATTGTTGTCGCAGTCCATGCCTCAGTCAATAGCCCTATTCGGACAGGATAGTTTTCTAAACTACGTTTGAGTTTCGATTGTTATCACCTGACGTCCGTTATTTTCTTGCACCATTTCGGACGGGACTAACATCTCCGTGTTTATTACAGAGGTGGGCATGTCGGTTTTGTACATCTGGGCGTCACAGAGATCACGCGCTCTGTCATTGCTAAAGTCATTCGGAATGTGAAGCTAAAAGTCTA
>JAUMHI010000057.1:13964149-13979544 GCA_032359435.1 Enteromius unitaeniatus | reverse complement strand
ATTCGGACGGGATTAAAATCACCAAGTACGTCTGTGAAACAAAACTTTCTCTAACGACCCCCTGTAAAACTAGTCCCGTCCGAATAGGGCTAATGACGTAACGTCTGACTAAAAGAAAAACAATATTAGTCATTTTACTTCTCAAGTAAATATATCTTGGTTTAAGAATGTTTAGATATTTAACAGAACAGTTAAGACAAACAAACAAACAAATACAAAAAATATATATATTTTTCTGTACAAACATATTTAATTAAAAGTTTGAGCACCAATACATATTTTCACTGTACAGAAAATGTAACTTTACTTTGATAACATCCTGAGCGGAACAAAAGAAGAACAGAGGAACAAAACACTTTTTACAGCATTTTTTTTTTACAGTAAAAGTCTGTTGAGTGAGCGCTAAGCACCACAATTTATAAAGATTAGGATTGTTTGGCATGTAAGACGTCTGTTGGAGGAACTGTCTGTTCAGTTTACAATCATCAGATTGTTTCTAAATCCTGTCAGACAGCTCCACTTTACAATTTACCTCAGATGGCACGATGATGGGTAACAATACTGTGAATATTTAAAGTCAGGCTGTCACGGGAATCGCATCGCAGGACATACATCACACTCACACGAGCCAGCCAGATGGATTTAAATAGAATATCTATAGCATAAACGCTCCAGATTCATGCTACATATTACTTAAAAAAAACATAAAAGCACCATAAAAGAGGAGTTTATAGACAGTGTCATAAAAAAAATGTTAAATTTAGTGTTGGTGTACGTTTACAAGGTAAATTTTAGGCTGTGTATGGCATGTATGGAAGGCAGAAACTCCACTGAGTGTTGCTGTATTCTGATGTGCCACTTTAGTGGTGTATTTGTGGTATGTATTATAGAAATGAGGCTTCACTCTGATCCTGTAATAGAGAAGTTTGGTCTGGCGTTGTGGCTCGGTGGGCGTTTGGCCGATCGGATGGTTTGGTATGTATGTCTGATGTGGGACTTATAAGAAACAGCGAGTTTATGCCCAAACATGCACACAAAACAAGCACTTTTAAGTTGCATCGAACTTGTCCACAATGTAGTGTGTGTGTGTGATATTCACTCAGTCACAATGTATCCAGCCACCAAAGATACACATATACTCACACTTTCAATGACAGCTTGTCAGTGGTCTTGTGTGCATCCAGAGGGAGATGTTGTGTGTGTCTGTGTTTTTCAGCATTGCTTCCTCGTACTAATTCTCTTGTGGCTTGCTCGTCTGGGGGAAAAACCCATAATAACAAGTCACATGCATCCTCACACACTCAGTTACCCTTGCCACTCGCTTCTGCTGGGATGTCAGAAGTGTGTGTGTGTGTGTGTGTGTTCGGGGGCCCTGTATCGGGATTAGGAGTGAGAAATACGACGTCGCCTCTTCTGTAATTTGGAAGGCACGTGATTTACAGAAACACCTGAGAGGAAGACAGAGATAGGTAGATTATTGTAACATATTGACTGGCTTTGATACTTTTTCTGTATTGTGAGTATAGTCATGGTAAAAGACACTGCAACCCTTTCAGCCATGAACAGAACAAATCAGTTTTTATAGAACAAATGAAAAATTGGTTAAGGATATGTTAATGATAAATAAATGTTTGTTGTACATAAATAAATAAATAAATAAATGTGACCATGGACCACAAAAATAGTCAATAGCCAACCACACACTTTATGGGTCAAAATAAATTTTTTATTGATTTTTCATGATAAAAGTCATTAGGATATTAAGTAAAGATCATGTTTTCTATAAAATATTCTTTCAATTTCCTACCATAAATACATCAAAACTTAATTTTTAATTAATAAAATGCTTTGCTAAGAACTTAATTTGGACAAATTTAAAGATGACTTTCTCAACATTTTGATTTTTAGATTTTAAATTAGTTGTATCTCAGGCAAATATTGTCCTATCCTAACAAGCCATACATCAATTTAAGCTTATTTATGAGAAATAAATAAAATAAACAAACAAATGTGTATGAAAAATAAACAATACATGATTCAAGAAACTGTAATTTAGTTTCCATACAATTTAATCATACATGTATTTATTAATTTGCTAATTCATTCATTAAATCAGTAATAATAATAATAATAATAATATACTAAATATCTTTATTATCACATTTACTTATTTCTCTATTCATACATATAATTATGTGCCATACGTTTTTTTAATTTCATCCTGTATTTTTCACATACACTGTATTTCCTTCTTCAGCAAAGTGAGGGAGACTAAATGATCACAGATTGTGCAGTTTACCTGAACTCCTTAGTACTAGTTAACTCAACTTGATTTTGTTGTGTTTTTATTAAGCAATGTTACAGTGTTTATTATACTTAAAAAGGCAAATTGCCTCAACTTAAAACATCCAATGCAGCCACTTAGATCTAGGTATTACTTTTTACACTGCATGTTTTATAATATAAAATAAGTGCAATAAAAAAGCAATAAGAGGAAGTTAAGATGAGAACAGAATCGGATGTGAAATGTGAAAGAACTATTTGTATTGTAATGGATGTATAGGTTTAGAGATTGCGTGGATGGACCATACACTGTAGTCCACCATGACACACACACACAGTCATACACTCATTCACAACGCTCACACACACATTGTGAAGTGTCCTGCTGTGATTCACTTAGAATAACTGTCAGAGAGAGGCGCCGTTACACAGACAGACAGGAGGCCCTTAACAGCTCAGGGGTCCATCACATACACACACACGCTCAAGTTTGTGTCACGAATAAAGAGAGAAGTAGAATTTAGGGAAAGAAAGATGTTGAGATGGTAAGAGTGAGCAGTTTGAAACCTTACAGTAAACTTACACACATTTAAACAAAGACATGCCGTACACTTGTACTGTCCAAGTTAATAGTTACATATTAGCACTACAGATTAAGCCAAACAATATATATTTTTAAACATTTTAGTTAAACAAATATGATGTACTTTATTTAAATATTTTAAATATACGATGAGAAATTATGAATTTAAATATGAGCCAACAGGCATGATTATCTGCATGAATCAATTATATAATCATGAATAATAATATGTATGTACGTATTATTATTAACAATAATATTGTTTGTTTGTTTAACCTATTTATTAAATTAACATGCTAAATTAACAGCACCCATTTTCATACTGGAGGATGTTTTATCATATCATCTAACTTCTGGAGACATTTGAGAATACAAATATAATTAGTTTAATTTTAATTTAATACATGATATGGAATTATTAATTTACATATGGACTAAGGGTCATGATTAATTGTATTAATTTATATAATAATGATAATAATCATGTAAAAATTTTCATATCATTTATATATATATATATATACACCTTATTAACAGAATTTATTTATTTATTTTTATTCATTCATTTACAGAAGAATTAAGAATTACAGAAGAATCTTTCTGTTGAAGGAGGTTTTATCAGTGCAGAAACTTCTGCAGAAATAGTTTTGAAGATATTTATATGATAAATATTTGTACTTTTATATTTATATAATAAAAATGTCTATCAATTACATGATGAGAAATTATGAAGTTACATATGGACTAAGGGACATGGTTTATTAATATGTATGTAGTTCATTATATAATAAAATATTTGTATGTAATTCATTAATTAGTAATATGTATGAAATATTATAAGTAGCAGTAGTAGTATTTTACTATTATCATTTATGATCTAAATATTATTATTATATCTCAATTCAACAACCATAATCTTTTATAGTTAATTGTATTTTATCACATTTAGCTAACTTCTGGGGACTATGCTGTAAGCCCACACACATCCAGCAGACCCTCACCTTCCTCACAGGTGGGTCCCATCCAGGTGAGAGGACACGAGCAGTGACCTGTGCGCTTGTCACACTGGCCTCCGTGTGTACACTGACACCGGAAAGAACAGTCTGGACCGTAAAACCTGCTGTCACAAACTGAGAGAGAAGATCAAGGTTTGAGTGTTTGAAGCAAGGTGTATGTGAGATAATGTAAAGTGTGAGTGTGTTCACCTTTCTCGCAGCGTTCTCCTGTTTTTCCAGGTGGACAGAGACACCGTCCAGTGGTCGGGTCACAGGGCGCTCCATCACATTCACAGAGTTCTGCACAATCATGTCCAAAACGTCCATCAACACAACCTGTTACACACACACAGTCAAAGAGACCAACATATTCACACTATCACTGCAGTCCAGTGAGCTTTCATTTTCGTTAAACAAAAAATGTGAGCAGAACAAAAGGTCGTCTTTGTGTTCCACTTAAGCCCATAAATCAGTTACAATATAAAGTATAATTTCATGCTGATGATGTAGATGCTTTAAAACGTAATATTACTCACGTTTTTCGCACTTGTCACCCTGATAACCCAGAGGACACACACACTGTCCGGTCACGTGATCACACAGGTGCCCATGTTTACAGTCACACGATTGAGCACAGAGCTCACCGAAAAAGCCAGTGGGGCATTCTGAAATATAGAACTATTAAATATCACATCATATAATAACAGATATCAGCAAGTGCAGCAAAAATAAGCCATGCTAACAGTGAAGATCAGATGTTTGCCACTCACGGTGTTGGCAGGCAGGACCGTAGTATCCAGACGGACAAGAGCAGCATCCCGTAAATCGATCACATGTACCGTTATTCAGACACACACACTGCTGCTCACAGTTCACACCATACCGACCTGGGACACAAACTATTGCATGCACAAAAAAATCATATATTTAACGCATAGAGAAGTACTAATAAACAGTTTAAAGTGTTTACTGTGTATTTATTTACCTTTTTCACAGTGCTGCCCGGTCCAGCCCAGGCCACATCTACATGTCCCATTCACAGGGTCACACACGCCTCCGTTCGCACACGTACAGAAACTCCGACACTGTGCTCCATAGCGCCCCCCAGAACATACTGCACAAAGGACAATTTCACATTTAACAACAATTTGTCATAACAAATGCTTTATATCAGTGCATAAATATGAGAAGTGTAGTTTTGTTTCATCATGTAGCAATTCACGCAGATGGTGTCTTTGCTGTATCTGTAAGCTCGGTGTTTCAGCAAGGCGCCTGGATCTGTCTTCAATTTGAACCACATGAGGATGGTTTACCAAGTACTGATTAATCCTCATCCAGCACTAAATTATACTGTCAACACTTAATTTCCACTGGATATCTCATTTTAGCCTGAAACCATACTTAATTCGTACAGGAAAAAAAGAAGTTGTGGCCTGGTGAGTTTAGTGAATTTATTTATTTTTATTCTGGGCTACAGTGCATGACCGAAAAAAAATGCACATTGGCAACAGTTCAAGTTCTGGATGGGGTAGGTAAGATTTATTAATGTTTTGTTTAAAGAAGTCAGTTATGCTCACCAAGGCTGCATTTATTTGATAAAAGAAAATAAAACAGTAATATTGTGAAATATTACAACAATTAACTGCTGTAATATATATATTCATATATATGTAGTATAGGTTGGTTGTATTTTGTATATTAAACGCTTTTGTTAAATATTAGAACTAAAGTTAAATGTATCACTTCTTACTATGAATTTACCTTAAATACCTTTTGCCAACATTCTGTGTCAAATACAGTAAAGCAGCCTCAGATATGATCCTTACCTAAATTTTTTTTTTCCTTTAATCATACACATATCACAATTTCACATATCCCATCCAAATCAGTGCATGAAATCACATGTTAATTCTATGCTAATAACTGCACGTCCATCTAAATAGTCATTACGATGGTACTGTTTTTTATGTACTGTATCAGGAAGTGTGTTCATTGTTACACTGTACCAGGACAAACATTCAGCAGACTTTCCCTCAAGCAAAACACCTCATTGTTTTATCTATTAACTATGTCCTGCTCTAGACGGAAACTTCCAGTAACAACAAGAGCACAGATGGCATTATTTTCAAATAAACTCTGAATTCCTCAATTACTACAATTAGCACAGGCCCTCTCATCCCTCAAAATGCATTTAAAGAGCTAGCCGCACATGCGATCGCTCGATCACAAACAGCCACACACACGTGCACAAACACACACACACCACACACAAGTTTACTTAAGCTCTAGATCATTAGTGAAATGGCAAAGTGGGTCTGATTTGGCAGCCCAGCAAAAGAGCAATCATGTTTCTTTGGGTAATTTAGATTGGGAAAACAATAAGCCAATCGCTTTGATTCGCTTGCTTATTTATTTGTTTCCTCGCCAGCAGATCCGCCGACACGGAACATAGAGAACCAGCTACTTATAGTCGTCTGTAAACATTAAACACAGGGAACGTAAGCAGCGGCACGTCTGTGAGACGCTCCGTTTTCGAGGAGGCTAAGAAAATCCCTCCTGGAAAGTCCCGTTCCATTCCCACTGATGAGTGATGAAACACGAAGATTAGCAATCTGATCTCTCGCTTCTGTTCTTAAGGAAAAGGGGCGCTGCGATCAAATTCCCTCACGCAGGAAACTGGAGAAATCTGTTAACTAAATATTGTAAATAAGCCCTGGGAGAGAATCAGGAGGAGGAGGAGGAGGACAAATAGTCGCTTGAAGTGCAGGGCTGTGAGACGTGAAAGTATTTCGAAGTTGTTTTGCTTATGAAGTCATCATAACACTTACGGGTTTCACATCCTAACAAGATGAAGATGTGAATGTTGTATATTTGGGAGGGAGAGACCATGGATGAGTGAAGGTGCAAAAAAACAAAAGAAATCAATGGCTGAGTTTGAAAAAGCTGGCAAAGTAAGTGAGAAAAAAAGGTAACAAATTTAAAAGCATAGCTAACCACACGTAGCTATTCAAATGTAAACTAAAATTAACATTTGAAATTAAAACTAATACTACAATATGAAATAATAATACTGCTATTCACAGAGATACATACCTTGTTCGCAGGAAGGTCCCGTTCTACCCGGGGCGCAGTTACACCTCCCAGTCTCTGGGTGGCACTGTCCTCCCTCTCCACACAAACACACCTGAGCACAGTCTCTCCCGTAGCGACCTGTAGGACAACCTGAGAGAAAAACCAAATGTTACCATTAGTTTAAAAAGCAGAATGCAACTGAAGTCAATAAATACATTTAAAGGGATAGTTCACCCAAAAATGAAATTTCAGTCATTAATTACTCTTCCTCATGTTGTTCCAAACACATAAGTAAACACATTGTTCCTTCAAATTAAGATATTTTTGGTGAAACCAAATAAAATTTGTGTTTCAAAGATGAACAAAGGATTTATGGGATTGGAATGACTTGAGGGTAAGTAATTAATGAGGGAATTGTCACTTTTGGGTAAACTATCCCCTTTAACTTTACAATTTCCAAGATGACAACCATGGACAAAGATGTATGTGGGATGTGTTTTTGCATAGACTGACAATTAACATGTTCACATCCACTCGGGTGATTATCAGGAGCTTACTGGTGCTGCAGTTGTGTCCCAAGTATCCTGGCTGACAGATGCAAGAGCCAGTCCTGAAGTCACATTGGCCTCCATTGGCACATCTACATCTCTTCTTACAGTACGGGCCGTAGGTGCCTTCTCGACATCCTGTGATCATATTTAATTTGAGCACATTTACAAAACAATGAGAAAAATATAAATTGTAATCGTATAAAACTACATGACAACATGCAGATACTGTACACTACTGTTCAAAAGTTTGAAGTCAGTAAAATTTGTAATGTTTTTAAAATGCTCTTGTATCAAAAACAGGAAAAATATTAAAATCTAAATATATTTTCAAATGTAATTTATTCCTGCAATTCAAAGCTGAATTTTGAGCATCATTACTTCAGTCTTCAGAAATCTTTCTAATACGATGATTTTTTCAGGATTCTTTGATGAATAGAATGTTCATTACATTACATTAGTGAACACTTTTTTGTCACTTTTTTAAGTGACTTAAAAAAAAATTCAAAAGAAGATCTTTATAAAATTACAAGTGTCTTTAATCTCACTTTTGGCCTAATTCAATGTGTCCTTCATAAATAAAAATATTTATTTCTTTAAAAAAAATTCTGACCTCAAACTTTTGAAAGGAAGTGTAAATGGTAATATAACCATTATCTGTCCCAACTGTAGATGATATTTTGGTCCGACTGAACTATGAAAATAAGTTTATTAAGTTGGTTGCGTAGTTGTGAAAACAACCTAGATATCCATCTGCAGATATCAATATAAATATCTATATCAGACTGATATCTGCAAAATACTGTATGTCTTACTCAGATGACAGCGGTTCCCATAGTATCCAGGTAGACATGTGCATTTCCCAGTGACATGGTGACAGCTGTACTGATCTCCAGAACATGTGCACGTCTGAGAACAGTTCAGCCCGAACCTGCCCTGAGGACACACTGAGAAAGATAGAGAGAGAAAAACAACACAATACACACAGAGATGATTTTAAAAATGTGTGTGGGTTTTCCATAAAATGTCAAGTTGTCTAGACACATTCCTGAAAAGACATCAGGCCCCAGACAGGAAGGAGATATGATATGATACGACATGAAGGGGAGGCTAGACATTTCATTTAACGTCATTCAGACTTGCTTACTTTCATACATTTTCACATATGTCTGGAGTGTCTGACAGAAGCCAGGCTGTATGAATCCATTACACAGCACAAATCTATATCACACACACTGAAACACGATTATATGGAAATACATGAGATGTGAATGTGTATTCAGAGCTCAACAAATAGGATTTCTGTACTGGCCTAGTTAGGTGAGTGGTTATATATAACGTATATGTATGTATGTAAATGACTGGGATGTATACACACACACACATACTGTACACATCAAGTACTTCAAACTTTCAGGTTAGGCTTATATAGTTATTTATATTTTTTTGTAGTTTGCCAAGCTTACTTCTGTATGTGCAAGGCAAAATGATAACTTATTCCAAATACAAAAAGAAATCTATATTTATCATATTTGCATAATATAGTGTATATAAACACATAATGCAACACTGTAAGTTTCAGTGTAATCCCAATACAAATACCAAGTTCTCTCATGAAACTCAAGATGGTGCAGGCTGGTCATTAACGCAAACTGATGATATTCACAGCGTTAAACTATTTAGCACAAGTTGATTGGTTCGTATTGCATAAGCAACCAATGAGCTTACAGCTTTACATTTAAATGTCTGATTAACATTCCCTAGAGCAGAAACCCTCCTCCTCCTCCCCAGCTCCACCTGTATAGATCTGCTTCAGCTTGTCTTATATGCTATTTGTGCAGGAGCAGTATGTTTTAAATACTCTCAGCACTGTATTGGGGTATGTACTGGGAGTAGCAAGTTCCTGTACTTGCTTTGAAGCAGTAATAGTCTACAACAACAGCAGTAACCAATATCAGCAGCTATTCAGCAGCATAGCAGATCTATCCGCCAAGCCATTCTCATATTTATCACCATGCTAAAAAGTTCTGAACAAGATAGGGCTGTCACCTGGACTCAGTGGCATCCTTTTTGTTGAGACTAACACAGATCTGTGTATGTTCGTGTATAAATGAGTGTGTTTGTGTATTCACCCCGCTTGCACATGTAACAGATAAGGTCAGACTCCAGACTAAAGAGAATAATTAGACTGTTGTCATTAACCGTGTCTACTGCAGTGTATGTGTGTGTGTGTGTGTGTTCATGTCTGTTCCAGACTTCTTATCCTTACACAGACAAAAACAAAGCCTGCTGTTTGAGTTGGCCGCTCAGCGCTAACCTTTATCAGATGTCTCACATCCACAGAGAGAGAGAAAGAGAGAGTGAGAGGGGTGGACGGGTGTTGAAAGAGAGTAACGGAGCAAAACCCCAGCGCGTGTAATGCAAAAATGATAGAGAGACACAGGGAGATGTGAAACACAAGCGATTGAAGTGTGCATAGGGCTGTTCATACATCTTTTTAGAAGGATGAATGAAATGAAATGCTGCTGTAAATAAAAAAATGTAATCTTAAATTAAAAACGGATGTTAGTCTTTAAGCTGCTCAGATGAATGGATGTGTAAAAGAACAGATCAGTGGTTCTTGAGTATTCTGACAAAACAGACAACTTTATAGGATTAGCAGTAAATAATTCTCCTGCTTCTTATTTTTTTCCTTCTAAAATGTTTGTTATTATAAATACCGGAAAATCGGAAATGTATTTCATACATTTGTTAAATAAAGGAGTAGTTTTGGTTTCTTTCTGGTGTTGTTACAGTAATAAGCCCTACTTAAACTGAAAAGAAATGTATTTGTACAAATTATATATATATATATATATATATAGAGAGAGAGAGAGAGAGAGAGAGAGAGAGAGAGAGAGAGAGAGAGAGAGATTATTTTTTTGTAACTACTATACTTCCTGTCTTCTGCAAGGATGCATTACATTAATCAAAAGTAAGACTATTCCAATAAATAATTAAAATGGATGGATCAACGAATGAAAATGGAGAAAAAAAAAGATTTTCAAAGGATCACGTGACACTGAAGACTGGAATAATAGCTGCTGAATATTCAGCTCTGCATCACATAAATAAATTAGATTTTAACATATTTTCTAACAGGAAACAGTTATTTTAAATTGTAATAATTATTTTATTTTTTTTACAGTATTTTTGTTCAAATAAATGCAGCCTTTGTGAACATAGGACACAATCTCAATCATATAAAAAAAAATTGTACCAACCCCAAACTAAAGGGGTGTGTGTTTGTGTGCGCATACATGTGCGTGTGTGTGTGTGTAAATGTATATATGTATATATCTATATATATATATATATATATATATATATATATATATATATAATATTGCTCCAAAACGGCAATTTTTCCTTAGCTAGAATCTGTTACAGAGATGGTTATATTTCCATTTCTGTACAGTATTTCACACAAGTAGTTGGTATTCCAGATCAAACGGTATATGTCAAAGGAACAAGAGCGGTGGAGTAAAAGTGAAACCGCCTTGTGACTGCTTTTACCCGCCTGATAAAAGGTGCCAAGTAAGTGGAAAGGGCATTTCTGGCAGATGGACATCTGCCCCCTGCTGGCTCTGTCTCTAATATGAGCACATCATGCAATCAAAAGCTTCTCTAGCCCCAGTGTGGCACTGACTGGCTAATAGTTCATGCATGTGAATGTAAATAATGCATGATTATGCAAAATTTCCAGAGGCATTGTAATTTTATATGCGATTTAACAGGTCAGCGTTACCAGGAACTGATTTTTTTATCAGGGAAAAAAAAAAAAAAAAAAAAGTTACATTTTACATGACACAAAAGTGAGATTCATTACTATCTGGAAGAACTGTAATGCACAGTTGATCGCATTAAAATTCATTTGATATGTATAGTGGGTGATATTATGAATGATATAAAACATTGTTAGTTCTTTTCGAATGTCGTTTCTTGTATCGTTCATGCATTAACAGTTCACCAGTGAGCTCTTGAAATGGCGAAGCTGTTAACACAGATTCTCTCTCTCGTGGAGGGTAATAATCACAGTCCCCCACCATATGGCTCAGCGCATATAAAATATAGATGCAGCGTGTGTTTATTGTTGCTTGCTGTGTGTGTTGAATGTGCTGGTATAAAGGCATTGAATGCAGGAGATCACCGATGACCTTTCCATTAATACTGCTGCTCATGCTGCACACACCGAGCACGATAGTACCATCGTCACATGTAATCTCGAAACTGTTTTCCAGTTGTTGTTTTGTTTTGTTTTTTTTCAATTCAACCTTTGCCAGAAGTGTTTATATCAAAGTAATATGTGTTTTTAAATGCCAGCTGGTCTGTTCATCATTGTAGAACCACAAGCTCCCAATTGAGCTCCATGAGGAAGTATGTTTAGTTTTAGGCCATCTATTTAGCCTCTGTTTTTTTCTTTTTACCTTTAGTCTTTGTAACATGTATGGCACTGAAGTGATATTCACTATGTAGCTGCATTGAAATTAGTTTGTTTTGCAATATGCACTGTACTCAGAGCTGTCATCCATTATATGAAATATGAAATAAAATTTAAGTTCAAATTAAAATGCAAATGTAATTGTGAATACTGCTTACATTACCATTAAAAAGGCCACAAAGTATGTATTCATCCATCCATCCTTCCATTATTCATCCATGTGATAAACTATTTGTTATAAATTTTTATTTTGTATTTGTTATTATTGTATTTTATAAATTGTATTTCTTTTTTTGTTCTTTATAGTATTTTTTTTATTGCATTACATTTTATTTGATTTAATTTCTATCTTTGCAGGAAATGCATCTATTTATAAATAGTCTATTTACGGTCACAGATAGATTTGTGTTAGGGATACATCAAACGACACAACCTCTCTGCCATTCGGTTATTAGACTTGGGGGACATCTTCCTTAAATCACAGTTGAGAGACATGAAAAAATGTAGTTGTTAAAGCTGATATAAGCTGACCTTTATCAAATGAAAGCACTATAAGTAATTTTTCCGTTTTTATCTCTGACTCATATGCATTCAAAATTTAAACTGAAACATCTTAAAGTTGTGATAACACGTTAAAGGCAAATTGTGAAATGTAATGTAAAATAATACTTTTTTGTGAATTATCTCTGCTGCGCATAATGGAATATTGAAAGGGACTGAGCTCCTTTCTAAAAAACTGCCCTAGGAGTTCATATCAAATCAATGGCACCTCATGACTGAATACTTCAGTTCACTTATCAGTTTAACGGCACGTCCCCGGCGCCCTCAGACCATTTCAGCTGTTTAGCCTCCTCGGTTAAGTGTGCTTCCTTAAAGTCTTTCTCAGTATTGAGAAATCATGCGCCATGTGCTATTTTCATCATCAAAATGAGATCAATTTGTATGACACCGATCTCAATAATAAGCCATCGAGGGTCATTATTTTGACAGCAACTCTCTCGGAGGATTCATGGAAGCGATTTACTGTTTCACACGTACCGAGCGGATGGATAGACGCTTTACAGAGATGTAGAGACATCAATAATTACTTCACCAGTGACAAACAGTTCATGAAGTATAAATGACTGCCCTCATTTCCATGAAATCCACCATATAGAGTTGTTTGGAGCTGGAAGGCCTGCATCATGCCGTCTGAGAAGTCTTCATGATCTGTACAGTAGCTTTTTTCAGGTTCTGGGAAACCAGACACATGGTATTTTCAAAGCATGAGTGATACGGGACCTAATTACGAAAATGGGAGGTATAATGAGAGAGTGTAATATGAAGGCTTGATTACGGTGGTGACACTCAACACTAAAGGAAGGAAATGTATCAACGCTCTTTTGGGACTTTTTGGATATATATATATATATACAGTTGTCAGGCATAAACCCTTGTGTTTGAGCGTCTGTGCACCGTGACTCACTTAAGAGGAAATTCGCTAAAAATGATTTGATAATGTTGTTTATTTGCACTCACTATCTGTGTTGTCTTAGTGCCCTATCCGCTAAAGGAATTATGCAAATAAGATAACAAAATCTGTTCTGTGCAATTCCCAGTCTTCAGACACCTATATTACACTCTTCTCAATCATTTGAAAAATAACCATATCTTTCAAATAACATTTACTGGCTGATTTCTTTGGGTTGTAATTGTGCAATGGTAATTGCACCAGGAAAACAGCACTGAGTTTTCTGAATGAACAAGACAGTTTAGATGAAGAGATTTGAATCTGGAATGACAGTGATTGAATTTAAATACCTCTGCTTCACGCATTTAGTTTTGGATTTTCAAAGTTGTTAATAAATAAGATGTGGATTTTTGTTCTAAATAGTGCATAGATATTGCACATTACCACCTCTTAATATATATATATAAATATATATATATATATATAAAAGATACAATAAAATGTAGGCATAGCGTTGGTCCAAATTAAATAAATAAATAAATTACTTAAAACAACACTACTACTAAAAACAAAACAATAAAACAAGGTGATGCTTAAGTAAATAATGATTGGGAAGTATTGGGTATTTATTTAATGCATGTTTACTAAATAGTATTTTTTCTCTCAGCAAATAATGCATTAATGTGAACAAACATGGCCAATTTAACCAGATGTAGATATAAACACTTATTTTCTGCTTCAAGTATTATGGAGATAGCAGCAGTCAGGTGCAATAAATGAAGCACCAAGTGCGTAGTTGCAAAAATACAAGTTCACAGCCGTTGCCAAGAATCACATTTACTGAGCATGCGAGTGCCAGATCATGAATCAAAGTTGCCGCATTCACAAAGAGTGGTGTATATTGCATTAAACCAGCGGCAATACAGTGGATAAAACTGTAGAAAGGCAGAACATAATTATGCATGAGATAATGAAAAGGCAGGTCAATTTCCTCTTCTGTAAGAGTTTCTGAAATTACTCCTCTCAGATACTTGACAACAATGTACTGTAATTACAGACCTGGAAGCTTGTGCAGAACACCCTGAACCGCCCATCGCCTGCACCAGCCACATACATGCATTTGAACAGCATGATAACACAGACGAGACAATATCTGTTCGGTGTCCATTTAGCAGAAAGACACACTTATACAGTGTACCTCGCTGTTAGAAACCCATACCATACTGCTTCCACTGCAGGTTCTTTGCTTTTGATTAAAGTGGTTTAGGACAAAATGTACTTGGGTTAATGACAAGACATTCGTATTGTGTCTGGATCTATTAATTCAGGGCTAATTTCTGTCGTGCTGAATGCTGGACTCTGGTATGAATAAATCATGCAAATTACCGCCTCATTGTTTGCTGTTTTGGGCTTTATTTGAACTGCTGCTGTTGTGTTCGTTGTTTCCTTTGAGTTTTGTGTCATATCCTCCCTTAAAGGGATAGCTTACCCCGAAAATGCAGATTCTGTTATTTATTTGTTTTTATTTTTTTGTGTGTTGTGATGTGATGTTCCAAATCAATATGACTTTGCAGACAACAAAAGAAAAATTATAATAAATGTCAGAATTTCCCAGAGAATAGAAGTCAATAAGGATTCACTTTTTAAGACTAAAAAGCAACACAACATTATCATAAAAGTGACTTCAGCTTTCTTAAATTAATAAAACTAATACATTTAATAGGATTTTAGTATATTATTTTGTTTCGTTTTACTCTACATAATGAAATAAGTCAGGGTAAGAGATCATAGAAATTGAGTATTATTATGATTATTATTATTAGCATTATTATTAGAATCTGTTTATTTTGAAGCAAAAACAAATAAATCCAAATCATTTTTGTAATTTTGTCATTAATTGTAATAAAGCAGTGAGATTATTGTCTGATAACAGCCAGTGCTCCACACAGAGATCTGATCTGATCATCATCAGTCTGTCTGGAAT